>LSSK01001583.1:0-31518 GCA_001969505.1 Zancudomyces culisetae
AATTTTAAATAAATGACTTAAAGATTCCACTAGAAATTCAAAATTGAAGTTGGGAGTGACTATTTTAATATTACTTTAGACAATGTATTAATGTATTAAAGACGGAGAAATGGCATGTTAACATCACAAAACGTTCGGTGTGGTATTCAAGAATTTATCAATTTAAGTATTATTATGCCTATTTCGATACTCATCCTGCTCATTTCATCACCTTCTCATAACTGCAAGTCAGCATTGGGTAAAATTAATGGGTTAGGAAAAAAAAGATACGAGTTTAGATTTATATTCTAAGTATATTGTGTATATTTGAGTTTAACTCCACTCCATCTTGTTTTTTTGTTTAGACACTTTAAAGTATTTCCAAAACTCTAAAAGCATTTTAACCAAGAAAATATCTAGTGAAGAAATTATCAAAATGGGCGGGTTATTGAAAATGATACTACGTTTTTGGGCTATTAAACTCAATTCTATTGAGCTATGGCTTAACCGTATACTAGACTAAATTAAATTTGGCTTCATTATTTAGTTTTATTGAAGCTTAATATGATCAATCTTAAATCTGATATCGATTTTAAAAGTATTTGAAGTTGGCTAAAACATATCTTGTCAATGAACATTAAACATATCAGGAAAATTTGTAATTTATATTAAAAGTTGTTGTAAAGTGTGTTATGGCAAATTTCAAAGAACATTAGGACTGATCTAGATACTATTTTTCACTTTAAAATGTATTTATTTATCACTAAGATTACCCTAGGATGAAGGTGTAGCTTTAATTACATTTTGAATTTAAATATAAAACATTTAAAATTTTAATACAAGTTGATTGCTGTAAATACTATGGCAGTTATGATATCCGTTAAAACAACACCTATAAATTAAATACGTAGTAAGTAGTAGCCTTCAGTTAAGAATATATCCTAAACCTATTGTTCATTAAGCTTATGGATGGTTATATTTAAATAAGCTATGGATCAGTACTGCTATAAAACCAATCTAAAATCAAACTGGAGATATTCATGAATATCGATCAGGTAGTCCAGAACGGAGTAAATGATATTGATGTACATTTACTGACGCATCTTTCAAAAATATCTGCTGCCCTTGCTGTTGCGGGTGAAGATGACAGCGTCAATTTTTTGGTTCTCTCAATCAATGATGCTGAAGTCAAACCCCTATTTTCCCACAAAGTGCCAAATGTCCACTTTTCATCTGTACAAAGGCTCAAATTCGTATCCACAGACAATCAGCTCTTGGCCATTTCTGTGGCTACTGATCAGCGCGTTGTTCTTTGGCGCCTAGCCATACATCAAAGTCACATGGATGTCATCAAAAATTATGGCACCTTTAATACTATAATATCAGATCCTTCGGATATGTTTTTAATTAAAAACACTAGTGAAGACTCGTGTTGTGGTGTAGTTGTGGGTATAGGTTTAGAACTGTTTGAATTTTCCAAAACTTTACTTTAGTATCGGCATTTGTATCGATATTTGTATCGGCATTTGTATCGGTATTTGTATATGTGTTTGTACATACTACTGAAATAGATTTTCTAATGAAACCCATTATTACTATATTATACAAGCTTTCATATTATTTCCAAATCAAAAGCGACCAAGTTGCCAGTGTTTGAGAATAAGTGTGAATGTTTAATACCATATATTTTTACCATCATCCTGTTAAAAAATGTATTTCATTCGGTTGTTATAGATTCTCTACCCTAGCCTTCATACAGGCCCCCATATCATACTATCCGATCGCTGTTAGCTTCTTTTTGTTAGATTGGAAGCCTGACAACAAAATTTCATATTAAGCTCTAGAGATATAGTGTAAAGAGGTGTGCAGGAAAAAAAGATTCCAGAAACAATAGTGCTAAACCTGTTTTTTTGCAATGCTGTATTTAATTAAGAAAAACAAGTATGTGATTGTCGATTGAAGAGGAAATGCAAATTCTCAGCCATACGAGCAGCAAAATAGTTACAGAATCAGGGTGTGAATATGAAGAAAAGACAGCAAGCTTGGGTTTAGAATATATTAATCCCTTTAGGGTTTGAACGATTCTGTTGATAATGGATGACAAGTTTTTTTTGTTTTTGGTGCATTTTCGGCCTGAAATACATTGCTAATGTGCATACTATTTCTCTAAACCGGCTTTTTAAGTAAAGTTAGTCGCGTTTGCTTTATTTCGTTTGGCTAAGTGGTGTTTTGGTATTCGAAACAATAGAATATTCCTAGTGAATGACATTTTTATCCTCATCACTTTGTGTTAGAACACTTAGTATTCGATAAGTAGACTTTTGAAGACGAGGATTTTGGATATGCAGTCATCACATTTCTGAGAAAAACACACAATCACGTCAGAATAATAAATACTTGTGATACAACAGTCAATAATACCATCTTTAAAACATAATATATCTACACACTGAGCCAAGAGTGTCAATACAATTGTCATTTTATTTCCAGCATTTTAATATATTTGTATTTTGCTCCTCTATACTATCACTTTTATTTTTGTTAGATGAATTTATTAAATAAATATCGCATAAAACTTTATACCATCACACCAGGTAAAAAGGAATTGGAAATATAGAACCACTACAGTATACAGAATATTACTGGCATACTTTGGGTTGTCAAACTAAGATCGAACACCACTAAAACCAATGACAACAATACTACCCGCAAACTCAAAAATGCCTGGTAGAGTATCCATGAGAAAGACCAGAACACTCATAACTGTGGAAAAAATAAAAAGTTTTGTAGTGATGATACAGAGATCCGAACCAAACCGAAAAATAATCGAGACTTTGGATATCTCTGGGACAACCCTAAGAACATTAAAAAAAAGATACTTTAATGGCGAATTTAGCAATTTAAACAGTATTCAGGATCATCATTTGAGAAAACAATACAAAAAAAAAGATAAAAGCAGGATCAAAGCTATGGTTGCTGCTGAGGTAGCCGCAAATCCAAGAATCAGGTTAAGTGATTTGGTAGCTGTGGGTAAAAAATATGGATTTCACTTTTCGCTTTCTACATATTCAAGGGTTCTTAAAGAGATGAGATACCTGAAAAGAGATATGGTGAGAGTCCAGTTAGATCAACACCCAGATTAGTTTATAGTGAACACGAGCTTTACCATCGATGGCTTCAATTTTGAAGTACATATCTTGTTTATTTAACGCAAATAGTATATAATCTTATTTTTTTACCTATAATAAAACAACCGATAAACTAATAGTTATTAGTAAAAACAAAAATCTCCTTTCTACCGCTGGTAAAAGTGGAAGTAACTGCATTTTGCACTTCCTGGATATCAAGTGGCTTCTCAGAGCTGCCAGAACCCGAAAACCAGTTTATTGGTGTGGTAACTTGCTCTTTTAGCTCACCCTTCTCCATCATAGTCATAATGTCATCCCACATCTCCAACCATTTTGCTGGTGTGTTCTTTTTGTACCATTTCGATACCCAGTAACCCTTAAATGTTATATCCTTGAAGATCAAAATGGGCGCGGAAGCCGGCATTGGTTGTTTGGACATGCCTCCATAGGTTGCTATAACACCTTCAGGTTTCAAGTGTTTTACCATCTTCATGGCCTGAGGACCACAAACACAGTCTAGAGCCAACCTGACCGGCTTGTCTGCAAGAAGTGCGACAACCTCTGGGCTCTCCAAGTCCTCCTCTTTGACCACTATGTCAGCACCCAATCCCTTCAAAAATGACTCGAGCTGGTCAAAGTTTTCGCGTCCTCGAACAACATTGACTGTGTGGTATCCCCAGCGTTTTGCCAGTTGGATTATAATTTGGCCTACACCACTGTTGGCTCCGTTTTGAATGACGTAGTCGCCCTTTTCCAGCTTTACAATGTCTAAAAGCATTCTGTAAGCGGTGGATGCGTTGACTTTGATGGATGCAATCTGGGTGGGAGATAAACCATGTGTGTTTTTAAGCACAATAACTTCGTTTGGTGAAACGTGTGTGTGTGTTGTCCAAGCACTTGCTACCGGTGAGCTCATAAACATGACCCAGTCACCAACCGCAAAGTTTTGCTGCGAGATGGATGCGACCTTGCTGCCAATTTCAAGAACTCTTCCAATTGATTCATTTCCTCCAATGGTGCCAACTAATTTCTCTACACCACCTTCAGCTGAATTCGACTTTACTGTGAACTCGGTTCTATCCTTGGGAAGTGGGTATACACCTTGGACTACGTTCACATCTGAAGGATTGATTGGTGCCACAAAATTCTCTATCAAAATCTTGTCCTCTGGGAGTGCCTCCAGCTTGAAGTCATATACTTTGATTACATCTTGTGGGTTTCCGTGCTGAGTATAGATAGCTGCTCTGCCCCATTCTGGTTTTACCATTTTGAATACACTTGTTTTTTCCTTTTTTTCTTTTCCGAGTAAAGTAAAGAATAGATACTATTACAGATAGTAGGTTTGGATTTTGTTTATTTTCAGATGGAGTATGGTATTTAATTGCGTTTATATATGTTTTTTGTTCAGATTTCTTTGTCTTTTTAATTTTCCAGAAGTTTTAAAATGTGAAAATCAAGCTTTTATGGGATATTAATCCACCCATTGATCGTCAAATCACGGCCAAGTAACCAGACGAAGATTTCGAAACAAAAAGAACAATTGAAAAAGCTTATGCTAGTTTTTATACAATTTTTTTTCAATTTCAGCCGCATTCTATGTCCATGAATTACTAAGCAGTTTCGCACGTGGAATTTAATCAAATGAATCGTTTGAGGTTCGTAAATATTTTATTTTATTTCATTTTATTTTTCAGGTAAGGAAACCACATTGTCTGGAATCTCCTCTTTCTTTCCACAGTCTCCCAGAAAACCTCCAATAATTACAGGAATCACCTTATAGCAATAATGTGTTTTATGAGATAAACTTAATAGCTGGTTTAAATGGCGGTAGATGCTTGGCACAGCTACAATCCCGTAACAAGGTGCCCATTTTGCTCCTGTACACTTTATGAATTTTACTATCTCAAGTCCGGAAAAAATCCCATCCTGCTTCAGCCGTTCTAATTCTTCCAATGGTGAATAAACTAACATCAAGTTCACATGGGCTCCCCTCTCTGGCCGAGGTACAAAATATTTGTAAAAACCCTGCTAGTGTTCAGGATATATGCCTTTTTTTAGTACTGTCTCGTATTTTATTGCTACTACTCAATACAGCGAGCAAGCTAGAATGAAATGATAACAACACTAGAAGTGTACTTCTACACCTTGGTTGGCTTTGGCTTTGTAGTTTTACATCTTTGGGTTTGTTAAAAACCGACTGTAACATTAATATCCGTTCGAATAAGCATGGTTACGTTTTAAATCAAACTGTGCTGCCCATTTTCCTATTAGCGCGGGAATGCAAGACTTGAACCAAAACCAAAACCAAAACCAAAACTTTTTTTTTCCAGGGGTTGATTGGCTAGATTTGTTTTTAGTGCATGTTTTTAATGCATGTTTTCAATGCATATACGATTATTTTTTTTGAAGATTCGCACTTTTCAAAGTGAATAAACTTTATCCACCTTAGCTCCACCCTTCTAGAGTTTTGTAGTTGTTGCAGTATTACTCGAGAGAAGATCCACAATATCATCACAATAAGAATAAAAAATGATACTTGAAAACTACATTGACGCGCGTTTAAATCTCCCACCGGAACTAAATTATCTCGAGGAGGTCAAAAACAGCTGTACCGAATTGGTACATTGCTGTGACAATAAATTCGAATTGAACTTTAAGGACTACATTAAAAAAATCGAGGTCAGCACTTTCACTCAGCACGTAAAAAGCTATACACATTGGTGCGATAGATTTCCTTTTAAATTCGACACGGCAGCCGCAGAGATTAATTTTATGATTATTGTCGAAATGTTGACTGGTGTATTTGGCTACCAACCCGATGAAATATCAGCTAAACTGGGTGGTGAGATGGATCAATTTATATTGGCAGGGTGTATTTCTCTTTTTTTATCATACACAGAATTAGACTCAAAGATTCTGCGAGAACTAACGGTACTACAGATTTCGGAAAATTTCAGGATTCCGCTATCAAAAGAAGAACCAGCACTTAAGGATCCGAAGACTGGTGAATATATTAGTGGAATGACCATAATGAAGCCTACTGTTCTACAACCCTTGGCTAAGGGTATTGTAAATGTATTGAATGGAGTAGGTAAAATACTAGACACTCTTGGCAGCGCAACTGTAGGAGATTTGATTGTAAATAAATTCAAAGATACTACCAGTGGAAATGACGTGGTAAAATTCTTGGTAAATACATTCCCGTATTTCAATGATAGTACAAAAATTGAAATAGACGGTGGAGAAAAAGTAGTTAGATTAAATTTATTTTCTAGTGCGACAAGGGTGTGCTTGAACTTACACAGGAACCACACCAAGTTATTCAACTTTAGCGATGTTGACAATTTTCTTGTCATCCTTCCTTTCACCTATGATTTTTTGTATACCCAAAAGATAGGCATCTTGTCGTTGAATGATAATAGGTCGGGTATCGATAATACCAACTTACTGGCATGCCAGAAATCGATGTACGCCACGAACTTGTATATCAGTATAAAATTAACCGAATATTACAAGAGTATGATGTGCTGTGCTCAAACACCAGTACAAGAATCAAATATTTCAGCCGAACCATCTTCAAGTGCCACAGTTGCTGCAATTGTACCTTACAACTGGTTTATTTTTTGGTATTCATATGAAAAAAGCATGAAAGCAGGTGGCGATGGCTCTATTTATATTTAGTTTACGTTTTAGATTCGAGAGTAAACAGGAAAGCAAAAATCAAACTTGCTTTTCAGGGGAATTATAGCCTCGTATTTTAGTAGCACCTCAAGAAATCACGGCTTGTTATTTATTTAGATCAAAGTACCATACAAAGGATTATAAATATAAAGTGGGTTTATTCAGAATGCTGAAACATATTGTACATTTTGTTGTTGACTGAAATATATAACGAAGTATTTTGATAATAACTGGGGCTTATGTTTTGAATGTTGTTAATTATACTATCAATGAGATGGGCTCTTCCTACATTTGCACTGACCGAACCAGCATCAAAGTTTACGTTGATTATATGAACATGGAAGTGGTAATAAGATGGCAAATAATGAACAAACATCATAATATCAGATTCAGTGATCCCAGGATATCTACATTTGATTGTTTCCATTGACTTGTGCCTGATGTTTTTCAATAGACCGACATGTTTTGACGTCAAATCACGCAGTGATTTTATCGATCTATCATTTACCAAGGCAACAAGGTACAACGTTTTGAGAGTGATGCCATCCCACTTGCTATCTGGGAGTAAAACAAATCCTTCATTTGGGTCGGTATCCTTATAAACCACCCTATCAACCTCGGCCTTTCCTTCAAGAATGTTGTATACCCAAGATGTGCGACTTAGATCTTCACTTTCTATATATTTTTTTGTAACCAGTTTGTATAATTCTGGTGTTTCCTCGAGGTACTTTTTGGTATCACCCATGTATTTGTCAATATGTTTTTGAGTAGCTGGATGAATCATCATAAACTTGGTTTGAGGCTCATAGCTCTTGGTAATACCATCAGAATCCTCAATATCTGTTCTGAATAAACAACCTTCAGCCCACCCGTAGATATCGTTCTCCTGGATATTTTCAAAGTGTGTGGATTGAATAATCTTTTTGTTTAATCGCGAGATATCAAACTTGAAATGAATCCGTTCAGCAATGAGTAACGCCTGGCCTTTATCACCCTCGACGCCCTCTAGGTGACCCAAAAACACGATTCTCTTTGTGCTTACATCTATTTGTTTGAATAAACACAGTATTAATGAATCTGGAAAAAAATATTTCTCCAAATCAAGATGAGGATAGGTGCTCTTTTTTAAACGCAAATAATAACGATAGTAACATAATTAATAAAAACAACTTGAATGTGAAGCTAGTTTGAATAAGTATTTTTTTATTAAACTGGGCTGAAAATTTACCTTCATTTATGATTTGCGTGGGAACAAAACTGTGTAGCTTTTTGATGATACTTTGGTTTTCCATGCCTGTATGCTCGAAAAAATATATAATATTGATTCTATTTTAATAGTTTTTATATGTAGGAGAGAGAAAGGCGTGTATATTTGCTAGTTACTGTTTACTGTCTACTATTTGTTGTTTATGGTCTCGTAGGTTAGACTTCTTTTGTACAAATTCTTAATCGTTTAGTTGTCTAGTACGTTTTAATTGGTGAAAGTCATAAGAACGGTTGTAAAGTAAACAAATTGAAAAGATGTGTTTTTCCCTCCTTTTTTTTGATTCCAGGTACTACTCTTCCAAATAAAGCTGTTTAAAAGTCATAAAATGCTAATTAACGGAAATGGATATTGTAGCTACTATTGGCTGTTTTCAAATATCGGATCATTGTGTAGCGAATAACAACGTGACTCTGGAATCTAGAAATGAAGCAGTATATCAACATTATCCACCCCCCTAAAGACTGAGAAGTAAAGTACATTTATTTTGAAAAATAATGATTCGTGTGTAGAAACAGGTATTAATCGACGAGGATATAAATCATAGTAAAATATAAAACAAAAAAAATAAAACACAGTGCGAGTGAAGGATAATGTGTGCCATAAAACAACAGATGAAAATGATTTGAAGGCAAATCAAGATATTGAGGATGGGGAGAAGGACATGGGCTTTTTCTAGGCTATCATATAAAAGTCGAAAACTTCTCCCAGTTCAAGGGAGTGGGAACAGGTAAATTGAATTGTTTCGCTGAAGGGCTGGTCGAATGGCGAAGACCCTTCATAAAATTTTTGGAAGAAATGGCGGGGTCAGCGAGAAAATGGAAGTTTTGTTTGACAGGTGTAGTGATCTCACCATATGCCTGGTTGTCTTCGTTGTTAGCCGCAGCGGTAGAGCTCGAAGAACCATTAAATAAATTTCCTGTTGAGGAGTTATCTAAATCAAGATAAAGGTTGAGTGACGTAGAATCGCTGTGAGACAGATCGTTATAGGTAGCACCAAGTTCATCCTCCTTTGCAAACATATCTTTCATGTCATCGTTAAATGGAGAGGTAAAATCAAAATCGTTAAATGGACTAGGTGGGGCATATATTGGGGTTTTTTTAGTGCTTTTTATTAGAGAACTTTCGGGTGAAGATCTGGGTGATGTATTGGGGATTTTTTGACCGAGCCTTGAAGGAGAACTACTTGGGCTGCCAGTGAGTGCAGAGTAAGAAAGGGCAGTTGGATGAGGTAGTGACCCTCTGGTTTGTTTTCTGAACATATTATCCGTGGATTTCTCCAAAGGTTTTTCTGAAAATTCTTTCAAAACCACTTCAGAGAGTATGGGAGGAGGGCTAACAAGTGTGGATCGTTGCTGCGTATGGTATTTTTGAGAAGTTTTGAGGGCTGCGGGACTAGGGGATACATTTGAAAGAATTTCAGCCATGTTGTTAAATCGGAGCGGAGTGGGTTGTCGGAGCTGGCTTGTCCTTTTCTTAGAGGAAACTAAGTCCCTGATACCGCCACTAAAAGACATACTGGACTGGGTGCGTATAGCTGCTCGCGGAGTTAGTACATAAAGCTCATCAGAAGCAAAACTTTTGATTCGAGAAGTATTAAAATCCATTACTGAGTGTTTACCGAAGCCCAAATTTGGGCTATATAAGCCGATACGCGGGGACTCTGCTTTGTAGAAGGAGAAAAAGGACGAATTCTTAACCTGAACGATTTCTTCTAATAGGGATTTCAATTCAAGATATGTTTCTTTTTTTGCTCTCTGGTAGTCAAGGTTACATCCTGAGAGTGCATAAGATAGGTATGCAAAGATTATTTTGTTCCGTATGTCAAACACAATCTTGGACATTTGGAAGAGTAGTTGCTTTTTAACATCAGTAATTGAGCCGATTTGAACAACCAGTTTTTTAAAATCAGTTTCACCGCAATCACTTTCGTCATTCGAAAATGTACAATCCTGCAAAGAAAAGTCAGAAGTTGAAAAGTTATTTTTGTAAAATAGACCACTTGTATTATACCTACTTAGTCTTGATTTCTGTATTTTTCTAAACTCGTGGTTTCTTTGGTTTCTAAATTCAAGGATTTTGGCTTTTACCATGGCTATCATGCTGTATAGGTTCTGATGTAGACTCTTAAACTTTTTAATTTCAGAAAAAAGATTTATGTCCAGTTTTATGCTTTGCAATTTTGCGCTAAGACATTTATAATCCCGTTCGATTGATCTGAACAAAGTTTTCACCTTTGTAGGACCATCTTGATCAGTGATTCTGTGGCTGTAATCGCTGTACCCAGCTGAATTAATGGTATTTCCGTTGTTCAATGCACTGGAATCCAGCATTCTAAGTTTGCTGCACATCAGATCCGCTTTTGTCGTGATGAGCCTAAGTTCCCTTTTGTAAATGCCGTATTTTGACCTATACAATTCAATTTTATCATCTAAACCGTCCTGTGAGTTCTTGGTCAAATGGGAATACCCACCAAGATATATCCCTTGTATATTTTGGCTGCCTCTGAATTTTGCTCTACTGTTGTTTGTTTCTTCTCCCCTTTCAGTACTATGAAGCTGTGCAACAGTTTCACTGGCGAGCTTTTCTATCTTTTCTCCCAGCTTGAATATTTGCTTTTGTAATATCTCACATTCGTCCAACAATGCAAAACACTTTTGTGTTTGTGCAATTTTATTTTGAGCAGCATTTATTTTTGTTTGTATGCTTGTCCAGTCGCTCAGTAAACTATAGACATATTCGAGTGAATACAATGCAGCAGTATGTGTATGACCATCATTCTCTTGTGTAGTATACTTTAATTCTTGAAATATAGTTGAATCGTTGTTTCTCTCGCTACCTTCCACACAATAAAGAGATTTTGGACTGCCCTCTTTATAAAAGCCATTGTTGCCATCAGCTTCAAAATAGGCTTTTGCTTGCTCTCGTTCATCAACACTATTTTTCAAGTTTAATGCCAACTTGGTTGCGCCTTTTGTCCACTCTTCTGAAGAATCAAGAGCTCGTGTCACATCTCCCAGCTTCTCTTCAAACCCGTTGGCACTTAAAAGGGGTGTAAGCTGTTCAAGCAGATTCGTGCCAATGGCTAAATGGGCCCTCAACTGTTCTGCGAGACAGTCAACAGTCTCGCCACTTTGAATTCCCCCATTCATAACGATTTAATGCCTCTATGTTTCGTTCACAATAATAAAAATAGGTATGATAAATGGCATGTAAATAAAATGAAAATAGTATGAAAATGATTTGTGACCAGGTTAGTGCTTGTTTTGTTATCAGAAAAAGATAGGGTATATATCTCCCTCTTCCACTGCCCCCTACTTTGGTTTGCTACTATAATTAAAATATTGTCGATGATTAAACTAATTTTTCTAATGTATTTTTTTCTCGATTTACCTAAAACTTATTTCAAGTAAAAATATACTGCTTTAATTAATTAACTAATATTCGTTCTCGTACGACGCTCAGCATTATAGTGTTTATAATCAGAGAAAGCGTATTCGTACACACTTTGTTGAAGATTTAGGCTTTGTTGTGTGCGTTTTTTTTTGCAAAATCTAAACAAGTATTTACCTTCTTGCTTTGCTCATCATACATAACAGGCTTAGTCAGACTTGGCTCCTTGAAAAAAGCGCAGGCAAATAATTTAAATGGATTCAATTTTTTTTATGTTTTTCTTTTACATAAGACTATTCCTTTACCTTCCCCAAAGATTGTACATAATAGTCAAGATTTGTTAAATATATATTTTGTTTACAAATTTTATTACAAAACTTTGTAGTGTTAAAATTTTTGGATTTTAGCATTTCTTTCCATCTATTTATTCCAAAGATGAAACGGAACCATGGCAAAATAATAATATCTTTAGTTAATCTCTTTGTATTGACTTTTTGCAAATTATCAGTATTATTTTATTTTCACTGTTTATACATTATCCTTTAAATATTTTTTTCAATTAAAGCTCTTGAATTTAGAATTCTGTGTTTTCTCGATACTTATAATGTACGAGAAATACCCAACACGCAACCAATAACTAACGCCACTAGTTTCTCGAAATCTTGCTGTATATTTCTCATGTGGTAGAAACTTGATACCATTGAACCAAGATAAGAGGCGGGCAGTGAGATAAAACGAACAACCTCTACCCCGTGTACCAATTTCGATCCTGTGTATATCAGTTGTGTTTTTATTTTAGGCATTAATCGCACTTGGATTAAACACACCTCATGGGGTGTTTCCTCCTTTGTTTATAAACTCCATTTTACATATTCAATTGTCTTGTACAACATTTTAATTAAAATTTAGCTGAGTAAGTGTGTAGTTTAAAGGAAAGGTCTATTTCTCTGTATTAGTTTCACTTGGAGTCTAATGGGATACTGCGAAAAAAAAAGCCAAATATAAATGGTCAGTATTCACTAAAAACTCTCTTTCTATGTAAAGACAGTATCCCAGAGTAAACAGAAATAAGATGATAAAGCTGGGGAAAGGTATGGCAAATACCTGACGAAATAACAGCAGAGGTTATTCATGATGTATTTTGGTGGGTATGGGTGGGGAGAGCGGGAGCAGGAGCGGGAGCGGGAGGAGGGTTCGGATTCTCGGGATTTATTTTCGATTGGGGCTGGAACAAGCCATAATTGTCTTTTGTTTTTGATTCGGAAATTTAGCAAATTCAGTTCCACAACCGCTAACATTTTTTCTGACCCTGCTTTTACAAATGGATTGGTTAACAGGGCCAATCAAGTTTAAGCAGTATCTATATTTATGTCGCTTTGATATACATACACCATCCCACACTGAACAACAAAAACAATTTCTAATAATGGTATTTTAGTGATTGTGCTCATTCGCTTTTTTTTTATATTTGTAGAACGTATATTGGAAATTTGGAAGTTTGACTGGGTAATTATTTAAGTTATTAATAGTCGCATTTAATAGATAAATCATACATGTTTGTAAAAATGATAATACTCTGAACATACACCTGTGATACCATTTTCCCAGTTTGCAATAAAAGTAAAAGTATATAGATAGTTAGATAGTTAGATGAGTAAAAAGGTACTTTATTCAGTCGTATGTTCTTCTAAGAATATAAAATCAAAATAAATTCACTAACTGGAAGCACACAAGAGTGATTATAATGGTGATGAGAAAATATATTTTTACTTTTGTTTGTGACGAGCAAATGTGGTGAACACCACTATTTTAACTTCCTGACTCGAAGCTAGAAGTATACTATTGCTAGTCATCACTATTATATGGGAATTTGTCTTTGTTATTGTATTTTTACCTTATGGAAGTTTGATATGAAATCAATCAAAATATTAAAACTTTATTTCATTAAATTTGAATAAAAACATATATGGATATTAAACCGAATTCAATTTCCCGAATCTTTACGTAATGCTATTGATAAATTCAAAGTTTAAATCTTTTTTTAACTTTACAGTACTTCAACACGTTATGACTAGTCATAGCAAAAGTATATTTAGAAAAAATCAGATAATTAGACATAAACAACCCTTGAAAAAAAATACAACATTAGGTTAGAAATATATGTGGAGAAGGTGGGTAGATGAGAGGCAGAGGCAGAGGCATAGATAAAATATTAATATTGCAAGTATGTATTTATTGGAGTTACAAATAGTGATGAGGTATGATGTGTTATATTTTGATTTACATTTTGCAATTATTATATTGCCACTAATACCATAATTAAACTCATGAAAATGTAGACATGATGTATATCGGAACGTGCAAAAATGACGTATTTATGCCTTTATATATACTGATCAGGTAGTACAACAGAATTAAATTGTTTTAAACTATTCAACAGAGTAGATGGTAGTACATGAATAAGAGCTATTTATTATATATTTTTAATCCATTTTTTACTCTGGCTTCTTTGTCTAGGGGTAAATAATAAAAAAGATTATTAACACGACTGTAGTGAGAAATAATGCCCGAGATATAATTCAACTATGTAAATAAATACATACATTTATACCGAATTGGGATTTTCTAGGGTCTAAATTGCCGTACGTGAATGACACGTAGAGTTTGTGGACGATTTGTGAGTTTTGAGATATTTCCACTGTTTTGTGTGTTGCATTTTATCATCCAACACTTCTCTATTACCCCACACCAATTTACTCGGTTATTTGGTTTTAATATGACGCAGTAGATGATGTGGTCAGTATCTCTGTAGCCTTTGATAAAATCTTGAAACGTAATTTGCAAGAATTAATGTCATGTGCACATACAAAATATATTTTGAAATATCAAACAGAATGTTAAACAAGCACTATACCTTGGTACATATTACTGTTTACATTGGTTATAGAAACAAGTATTGATTATGAACCATAGAAAAACCATGATAAGTAGAAGTTAAAATAAAAATCAAAGATTACATGATATCCTTTATGGTTAGTAATGTGTGTAGAGGATTTGTTGAACCATAACTATCCTGTTCCCTTTCTTAGTGTCAGGTTGTATTACCTGAAAAAGTAAATCTCAAATAGGGTATGAGAATGAAATCAAATATTTACTTGGCCAGATTTAAAAAACGGCTATGTATTACTTGTAGGGAAAAGTCATTTTTAACCCAGATATTCATCTATTGTGAGAGTAATGAGAAAAATTGGCGCGTGAGGGTTGAGGAGAGAGAAAGAGAGAAACAAAAGCTGGTTTACTCACTTGTTTTAATTTTGGTTTTAGTTGTATGGTTATCCAATTTCAAGTTTTTTTTCAGCTTTTTCTTTTTCTTTTGTTTTCCGTAAATTACAAGTTCCACCAAAAATGAAAAATAATAGTAATGACAATTAAAAAAAAGGTGGGGAGAATGGAAAAAAAAAATCCGTGATTGAAATATTTACAAAACGATTTTTTTTTATCTTTTGTAAAACAAAGGATGAGATAAACTGTTAAGAATTCTAAACTCAATTAAAGTTGATATACAGGTGTATTTTACACTTTGTAAACATGTATACATACGTTTAATATATTTATTAGTACTCGAAACTCAATTATATTTGTATAAAAGCGTAGTAAATACAAAATATATGTCGAATGTTTAGAAATCTATTAATGGTTAAGCAAGGTTTTACTTTTCTAGAAAAGTTGCAGGAAATAAAAAATAGAGTTGTTGATATATCATTTCATTTTTATTTTGTTTTCACGGTTAATATCATTAAATTGGTTACTGTTTAAAAAAAATTTTCAATTAATTTTTATCGCTTTATTGTATACAAAGTAAATCTTCACATTTAATAAAGATAAATAATTATAGAGGTAAAATAAAAACATGGTCGCAGCTGTTGTTGTAAGGTAATAAAAATAAACAAACAATGTTGCATACAGGACTTTAATTTATTTCTTGGATTTTTAGTGTGTTTTTTTTACTATTACTTTAGATTTTTATTTTGTTTTACATAAAAAGTGAAAACAAATTCAATATATACTATGTCCCATCTCCCATCTCTAAATCTTCCTTTTCTTTGTATTTATTCCACCCATACACTCTCTACTCTCCCCTTCCTCTCCACACAAAAATCAATGACACACACCCCTTTCAAAAAAAAATAGTATAAAAAAATAAAATAAAGATGATAGAAAAAAATAGAAAAAAAAACAAGCAAGCAAGTTGGCAACGTGTTTTCGTATCGTAACCAATTTGTAACTATTGTTTGCCATTATTACTATTGCTACTACTATTACTATTATTATTGCTATTACTATTAGTGTTTAAAATTAATTTTTTTTTTAAAAAAAAATGTTACTATATACAAAAATAATAGAAAAATAATCTTGAATATAAACAAGAAAAAGAATACTTTATAGATGGTAGTGAAAATAGGAATAAATTGGAATTGCAAAGAGAAATTTATTTATTTTCTTTTTTTTTTACACAGTGGATAAGGAGGAAGACCAAGATTTGTTGAGTTTGGTATAAAGGAACACTATCGTAACCAGGGACCTTGGACATAATTGACACGAAATAGCGTAAAATAAAAGCTAAACAGTACAAAGAATAAAATAATAATTGAAGAAATTTGTAGATATAGTGGCGCTAGAATTCTGGTATAGAAATAAAAAAAAAGACAATTGAAAGAAAAAAAGGGGAAGGGATGAGATTTTTTGTGTAGTACTATTTCTAGCATTTACAAGAACCAAATATAATACAATCATTTAAACGGAGGTTTTCTTTTCTTTTTTTTAAAAAAAAAAACACAAAAACGAAAAAAGGAAATACAAGGCAAGAATGAATGAGGAATATGGAGGAGGAGGAGGAGGAAGAGGAGAAAGAGGAGAAAGGGATCAGTATGGAGGGAGACCAAAATACTATGAACGCAATAGTTCGCCTATGGATGAATATGAATACATAGACAAATATGAAAATGCAGGTTATGGAATGAGGCGACCAGAGGGTATCCACCAAGCGATTGTGGAAGAAATAGGAGGGGGTAGTGGTAGTGTTGGTAGTGTTGGTAGTGGTGGAGGGAGTGGTAGGGGACGACCAGTTTATGGAAGAGACTTTGATTGGGAAGAACGAGAGAGGGTGCAATTGGCAAGAGATCGTGTACATGGAGCAGGGGGACAAGTAGAATACGGGGAAGAGATGACAGGGTACTATTCAAACAGTCCACGATACCCACCACACAATCCACAGTATATTGAGAGAAGAAGATGGGAAGATGAGGGAGAGGTGTTGATGGAAGGAGAACCAGAGCTATACAGGAACGAAAGAGATGTGGAATATGGACCTCTACATTATGGCGAGGAGGGAATAGGAGGAGGAATAGCACGACAAAGGAGAGGGATAGAAGATAGAAGATACGAAATGGAAAGGTATGCGGGTATGCGTCATGGCGAAAGAGGGGGGGAAATTAGAGATGATGATGATGATCCACGAGAGTATTATGGAAAAAGAGAGCAGTACGATAGGTACTATGATAGAGGGTATGAGAATAGCGAGGAGATTGTTCGGAGTAGGGAGAGATTTCCAAGAGAGCAAATGATGGACTCGGAAGAAAGATACACACGAAGGTATGTGGGTAGTGGTGGTGAAGATTTACATCCTTCCCATTCCCATGCTCACGCTCACCCTCGTTATCAACAACAGCAACAACAACCGTACTATAGAGATGATGAAATTGGAAGAGGAAGAGGAAGAGGAAGAGTAAAAGGAGAGGAGGAGGGAAGAAATTATAGGGCAGGAACATCAGACTATGGTATGGGATATGAAAGTGAGTACAGAACGAGGATAAGTATGAATGGAGAGGAAGAGGAGGACGAAAGAGTGGGATACATCCAACAGCCAGAACAGTCGCGACATCTGGGAGAAGATAGATCCAAGGGATTAATAAATTTGCTGAATGCAGGAATGGATGAAGAGTGGGATGGTCAAGTGAGCACGGCAGTAAAGAAGGCTGAGGGGGATGAGGAGGAGAAAGGAGCGATGGGGTATTATGATGATCAAGGAGATGGAAGAGAGGACGAGGATGATGCGGCAATGATGTTGTTGGGATTGACAACTAGCAGTCACGGTCATGGTCATGGTCATAGTCATAGTCATAATCAAGAAGTAAGGGGTAGTACAAGCAAAGAGCGACACAGCAATCGGGTGTCGATTTCGAATTTGTTGAGTATGACAGATAATAAAGTGGAAAATGATGGTGATGATATAGGGAATGGGATGGAGGGACAAGAGGGTAATGGTAATGATATTGATATTGGATCGACGGAGGATTACTATCAACGTCAAAAGGTAGGATATGGTGATAATGGTAGAGGGGTTGAAAGAGAGGTACATGTTGGACGGGATAAAGAGGGGAAGGAAAATACACTAGCGGAAGAAAGAGAAAGAGAAAGAGAAAGAGAAAGACAAAGGGAGAGGGAAAGAGAGAGGGAAAGGGAAAGGATTCAGGCAGTGAGTGTGGAGGAAGTTCCAGTAGGAAGGAGTAGGGGGTTAGCACGAAAACGAAGGGCGCCGCAAAGTAAAAGTAACAACAACAATAATAGTAACAACAACAACAATAACAACAACAAAAATAACAACAATAGTGGTGGTAATGGGGTAAAGAGTGTACAGAGCAGAGGGTTGAGAGAGTTTTATGGAGGGCAAATAGAGAAAGATGGAAGGAGAGGAAATAGAGCAACAATAAAGGAAATGGAATTTGATTTTGATATAAACCGACCATTTGAAGCGAAGAGTAAAGAGGTGGAGGAGTATAAGGCGTATTTGAAGACTAGGGGACAATTTGCGGTGGAATCATATATGAATAAGAGTCGAAAGCGAAGAAAAAGATATCACGAGCTATTTGTGGACAAGTATTATGCAAGACTTCCAAAAAAGCTAATGAATGATACCAGTATATTTGACGGAGAGGCGAATATAATAACGAGCGATAGTAGTGAAGAAAGTGGGGATGGGGTAGCAGATCAAATGGTGGTGGATCCAAGAAAGTATAAGAGGCGAATGATACAAAGACAAAGGAATGCTGAGGAAGACGAAGATGGTGAGGGAGATGAGGAAGGACAAAGAAATAGGGAGAGGTATTGGGACTGGCAAAAAGATTTGAAGTCAGAGGATCAAAAGTCGCTGATCGACAGAGTGTATAAGCAAGTTCATGGGTTTGGATGGAATGGAGGAATAGAGATCCTGGACAAAAATTTACCAGGATTTCAATCGACATCATTATCGATGCATGAAAATAGACAGTACAATAGTGGAGCAATGATATCACAGCTACATAATGAGACAGGGTTTAAGTATGGTAGTGGTAGTGGTAGTGGTGGTGGTGGTAGGAATGAAAGTATTTCAATAAAACAAGAGGAAGAACAAGAGGAGGAGGTGGAAGAAGTGATAGACGAGGAAGAAGAGGAGCGGCGTGAAATACAAGCAAAAATGAAGGAGATAGCCGAGGCAGTACCCAAGGTATATAAGCAGATGCAGCAGATTCTAAACATGAAGCAGGCAAACAATAAAAAGATAGTATACTATTGTCAGCGGGAGATGCGGCGGGTGTTTGGAGGGAATATGCATCGGGGTGGAGTGGTTACGACGTTGGGAGACAACCGGGCGTCGAAGGAATCGATTATTCGTATGCGGCGAGCGACAAGAGAGTCGTTATTGTATTGGAAACGACATGAGCGGGAGGAGCGGGAGGCACGTAAGCGGGCAGAAAGAGAGGCGTTGGATAAGATGAGACAAGAGGAGGAGGCGAGAGAGGCAACTAGACAGTCGCGAAAGTTGAACTTTTTGATTACACAAACAGAGCTTTATAGTCACTTTGTAGGTAGTAAGATGGGGATGGAAATGGAAATGGAAATGGGAGGAGGAGGAGTTAATACAAATAAACATAAAAAGAAAGTAGGAGGATTACAACAACAACAATCACAACAACAACAACAACAACATTATCAAGAAGAGGAAGAAGAGGAAGAGGAAGAGGGTGAAAAGGTAGATGATGATTTAGATTTTCTTAATGATAGTGATGAAAAAATCCAGGAACGTGCTAGAAGACAAGCACAAGATGCATTAGAAAAGCAGTTAGAAAAGACGCGAGAGTTCGATACAGATTCCAAACGACACAAAACGGCAAGCCAGGAGGTGGAGTTGAAACAAGCAGTGGAGAATTTGAATTTCCAGGAACCATCGATGTTGGGAGAAGAAACGGTTCACATATCACAACCCAAGATGTTGATGTGTAAATTGAAGGAGTACCAGCTGAAGGGGTTGAATTGGCTGGTGAATTTGTACGAACAGGGCATTAATGGGATTTTGGCGGATGAGATGGGTTTGGGCAAGACTGTCCAGTCGATATCTCTGATGGCGTATTTGGTAGAAAAGTATGGTATTTGGGGTCCGTTTATGGTCGTTGTACCTGCAACCACTCTGCATAACTGGCAGCAAGAGATTTCGCGTTTTGTTCCCGACGTCAAGATTTTGCCGTACTGGGGAACCCAGCGTGACCGAAAGATTCTACGCAAGTCGTTCTGGGATGTTAAGAAGCTGGGCCGTCGAGACTCTCCGTTCCATGTATTGATTACCTCGTATCAACTGGTTGTATCTGACGAAACTGTGTTGAATCGTGTCAAGTGGCAGTACATGGTGCTAGACGAGGCCCAAGCCATCAAATCGTCGGCCTCGACTCGATGGAAAGTGCTGTTGCAATTCAAATGTCGTAATCGGCTATTGCTTACGGGCACACCCATCCAGAACAGTATGCAGGAACTGTGGGCTCTACTGCATTTTATTATGCCGTCGTTGTTTGATTCCCATGAGGAATTTAGTGAATGGTTTTCCAAAGACATTGAATCTCATGCTGAGACCAATTCCATGTTGAATTTCCGACAGTTGCAGCGCTTGCATATGATTCTCAAGCCGTTTATGCTGCGACGTACAAAGAAGCATGTACAAAACGAGTTGGGCGAGAAGATTGAGCATTTGGTGTATTGTAATTTGACTCATAAACAGACCGAAATGTATAAAGGTTTGATGCGGCGCATCTCTGTCGATGATTTGTTGACCCGCCTCAACAACAACAACTACAAGTCTTCAAAGGAAAGTGACGAGAGTCTGATGAATCTAGTCATGCAGTTCCGTAAGGTTTGTAACCATCCCGAGCTATTTGAGCGTGGCGAAATCGAGAGTCCCTATGCTCTTGTCAACCATTCCTATGCCCCACTCAATCGACCTGAAAGTAATTGGTTATATCAAAAGAGTTCTAAACCTGTACTTGGTTTATATCTACCTAATCTTATTTCGGTTACATTGGCATATCAATTCAAACGTGCTCGATTGTTTGTTGATCGATTTCTATCTCAATCCCAATCCCAATCTCAGTCTTTGTCTATTTTCAACAATTCTTACTATTCGCCTTATTATACCAATTTGGATTTGGAAACCCAAGCTTTATCAAACCTGCGTTTGTTGTTGTCTGTTACTAGTGATTTATATCAATATAGTGATCTCAAATCTCTGAATCCAATGTATAAACCCAGTGTAATTGCTCCAACTCCTTCTCTTGTTACTTTTACTGCTAATCCTGTTCTTACCAACTACAATGACAATGACAACTACAACTACAACGACAACTACATTAATAATGCTATTTCAACTGGTTGTATTAAATCCACTCTAAAACAACAATTACATGATATGTATCATCATACCAATTTTCCTAATTCATTTCTTACCAAAGGTTCTTCTTTGGTATGGACTCCTTCCAGTGAAAAGTTGATATTGCATGCGGGAAAGATGAAGGTATTGGATCCTTTGCTATCACAACTCAAGGCTGATGGCCACCGTGTCTTGATATATTTCCAGATGACTCGGATGATTGATTTGATGGAAGAGTATTTGGCATACCGTCAATATACATACTTGAGACTCGATGGGTCTAGCAAGATCAGTGATAGAAACAGTATGGTGATGGATTGGCAAACGAGGCCGGATATTTTTATCTTCTTGTTGTCTACTCGTGCTGGTGGGTTGGGAATCAATTTGACTGCTGCTGATACCGTCATTTTTTATGATTCTGATTGGAATCCCACCGTTGATCAACAAGCTATGGATCGTGCTCATCGGTTAGGTCAGACTAAACAAGTTACCGTTTATCGATTGATTACTCAGGGAACCATAGAGTTGCGGATTTTGGAAAGGGCAAGACAGAAGGATAATATTCATAAATTGGTTATTTCTGCTCATAAAAATAACCAATTGGTATCTCCCAATGACAATAGTGAATCTTCCTCCACTTCAACTAATAACAATAACAATAACAATAACAATGATGGTGATGATGTAGATTCAAAGAGTAAACAGCAAGATGATCAAGAAATTCCAACTACTTCAGCTGAACTTCGTCCAAATGATATTGTATCTTTATTACTTGATGAAACTGATGAATTGGATATGGAAAAGCTATCACTTCAACTAACCGAATCACGAGCACGTGCACGAGCAGAAGCACAAGCACAAGCACAACCACTTTCTCTTACAAATGCTATGCAACAAACAAAAGATTTAATCAGCTCCAAGAAAATGGATATATTCGATGAATACTATCATCTAAAAGAACAATTGAAATTACAACAGCAACAACATCAAAAGAGTCTAAAACGCTCTCGGAAATCTACTAAAGGTAAAAACAAGATGAAAAAGGATGAATCATTATCAAACTCGAATACCACCACCACCACCACCACCACTGCTACTGTTGCTCCTCTCCCAGAACCAGAACTAGAGCCAGAACCACAACCACAGCCACAACCACAACCACAACCACAGCCACAACCACAACCACAACCACAACTAGTTCAAGATCAAACACCAACTACTATTGATTCACCAAATGAAAATAATCTTCTTGACAATAATAACAATAACAATAACAATATCATTAATAATAGTAATAGTAATAGTAATATTGATAATAGTATTTAATAATCAAATAAAAACACAACACTTTTCTCTCTTCTTTCTACATAAAACAATTCTAATAAAAAGAGAGAAACATAAAGATGAAGATGAAATCAAAGTTTAACAATTTCCAAAAACAAAAATCCAGTTTGTCGAGGATCCAACATCCGATACCCATAGGGCTCCAAAACCCTCCGGTTACCATCCACAATCACCTGTCCCAACTTTCGCATCCGCCGTTGGTAATGCGATTTGAAAACCAACTGGCTTGTATACAATGTGAATACCCCCAGTACCCCTTCAAAGAAATTGATAATCCGTGACCCCTCTGCTCCCCTAAGAACCTCATTGATTCGCTGTATAAACTCTGTATATTCCCTCTCCGAAATCCCCCCTCCCTCTCCCCCTCCTCCTCCTTCTCCTCCTCTTGTTTTTGTTGCTGATTTTATCGATTCTGGAAGTTGCGTTGAAAATCTAATATACCGTGTTGATGTATGTGGTTGCCTTGTTCTTTTAATCCTTGATTGGTTTATATCTTGCCTATTATTCGTCGCAAACCCATCTTCACCACTACCTCCTCCTCCATCATCATCATTATTATTATTATTATCTGTTGCGTTTGTCGGTGTAGAATAATCCCGTGGAATCCTAATTCTTTCTTTACTTTTACTTCCTTTACTATCATTATTTTCATTTTCATTTTCATTATCAGGTCTTTGTTGATTTATTTTATATTTAAATGTATTATCCGAATCATATATAATCTTATTATTCTTCCTATCGTTGCCATCATCACCTCCATCTCTTGAATTTGGCTTTGTTTGCGGTTTTGCTTTCGTCTTTGGTTTATTCACATTACTCTCTTTATTTCCACCACCACCACCACCATTACTATTATTATTTTTGTTGCTATACTCAATAGTCATACCAGCTTGTTTAACATTAACATTAGCATTAGCATTAGCATTGTTGGGTTTGTTCATCTCTCCGATTCCTGTCTTTATTTTTATTTCCTCACTTTTCTTTCCATTTACACAAACATCACTATTACCCCCTTTTTCCAATAAAACCGGTTCGGTATGCTCCTTATTATATTTTTTCTCCACCCCCACATTACCAAAACTACCTTGCGTTGTGATTTTTGTGTTGGGTTTTACACTATTCTCAATTTCTAATACGCTATTCTCCTCCTTATTCTTATCCTCCTTGCCCTCATCACCATCACCAGCATCATCACACTCACCATCACACTCACGACCGTTGCTTATATTTATTGATTCTTCCTCTTCTTCCACCAAACTCATCTTTTTGAATTTCTTGGCATCGTCTTTATCTCCCCCATTCCTATTCCCATTCCCGTTCGCATTCCCATTTACCTGTCTTTTTTCTCCATTGAGCATAGGTGTATTAGTCACAGATGTTACACCTTCTTTTTGGCCACTCTGGATTACGTGATCAATCGATGTCACATTTCTCCTCTCTCTTCGTCTCTCCTCTTCATACCTTCCTCGTCTGCTACCATCCCTGTTTCCTGTATACTCTCTATCTTCTCTTACTACTCTTGCTCCTGCTCCTGCTCCTGTTCTTCTGCCTTCTACATTTTTTCTAATCATTCCCATTTTTATCCCTTCCATCTCCCTTTCTCTTTCTCTTTCTCTTTCCACCCTTGCTCCAAGTTCAGTTCCAAAACTAGTAATATCAACCATCGACCCCGCTCTCGATCCTGCTCTTGATCCAACTCTTGAACTAGCTCTAGATCCAACTCTTGATCCTGTTCCTCCTATTCCCCCCATTCCCGGCCCAATCGCCCCTGGACTCCTACTACTTACCCTGGTTTGTCGACTATTTACCGCACTAGCGTCTATACTGCTATTAATAGAATCATACCCACTACCCTCACCCCCAAACCTTACCATCCCCCCTCCTCTACTACTTTCCCTTTTATGATGCCGCTCCCCAGTTCCTGTTTTCAGTACTACTTCTTTAATATACACGTTTTCTATCTCATTCTTCTCAAATAACCCCGTTCTTATTTCCTGCTCCAACATTTTTCGACCATTGGTCTTTCGGTAGTGATAACTACCACTTCCCTCACTCCTGTTGGCTCCGCCCCCATACAAACTACTATTAACACTACTTTCATCGTTACATACTCTTTCGGAACTATCACGATCCATCACCATCCCTACTGCTACTCCTACTCCCGCTCGTACACTTTCTGCTCTCATGGACCCGGGACTACCACCGCTTTTTTTGTACCTGCTACCTCTCCTGCGTCTACTACCATATCCATCATCATTCTCTATATATCCTCCCTTCTTACTATAATTGTTCCTCGCATCTCCATTACTTGGACTTGTACTAAAACTCGCTTTCTCTCCACCAGCTTGTACCATCTGACTACTAATTACCCTTTTTTGCCCATCACTGATATATTTGCTTTTCAATCCACCCATCATAGCTCTTTCAGCTTTCTCTCTGTCACCGCCGATCCTAGGACTATTCTTATAGTGCTCTGTATCATGATCCATTGGCTCCCTTTCACCTTCACCTTCACCCTCACCCTCACCCTCACCCTCACCTTCGCCTTCGCCATGACTATTATTATAATGGCCTGCTGCTTTCTTAGTCGCATGTAGACTATACATTTCACATTGGCTTTCTGTTGCCGTCGCAGAATCCGTCCTGGTAATTTCCACGCCCACTTCTCCTCTTCTCCCCTGATGCTCATACTCTCTCCCGCTTCTACCACTCGCTTTGCTAAAACTTCGGTCTATACTGTTCTTTGCGCTGGAATTTGTACTGTAACTTTCGCTTTCCACATGCCTTCTAGACCTGCTTCTTATTTTTTCCCTATCCCATTCTTGCCCTCCCCTAGTACTGGAAAACGACCTGGTGCCCGATTTTTCCAACCCCATTTCTTGTTGAATCAAACTATCCAAATCATATTCCTTTGTTAGGAACCGTTTGTGCATCATATTTTCGACTCTATTCATTTTTTATTGTATTTTTTTTTCTTTTGTTTTTATTTCCTTTCTTGTACTTTTCAATCTTTGAATGAAATATTCAGTTTTCTTTGTCACTTTTAGATTTTCAATATTTTCATAAAAATACGTACTATATTATACTATATTGTACTGTACTGTACTGTACTGTACTTATGCGTGTAATTAAATTGTTCTGGCAGGCGTAAATTGTATTATTACCCAAATTGTTGTCCTTGGTTTAACCGTTTTCTGTTTATTGCTACTTCTTAATCGCTGTGTGATACTTTTTTTTTTCAAACCACAAGTATGACTAACACACTCTATTCTTTTCTTACTTTAGTAATGAAAAAAAAATTAAGTAGGTCTCCTTATTTGGATATTATGTCTTTTCTTTTGTCAAGGATGAGTAGGCACAAAAGAATGTTTATGAATTCTCTTTTTATAACTTATAATGCAATCTGGGTATTGAAGTGATAAAAAAATGCGGTTTATACTAGTTTATCAATGGTAGTATATCTAATTCCCACTTTATCATCCCTTCGAAGCACCTCCCTTTATTCTATGTCTAATGTTGCTTATCGAAATTTGAGTCTTAAGTGTTGTATTTCCATTCACAAATGAGCGCTTGTTCTTTTCATCATTTCTTATTATTTTCTTCTTATTATTACCGCTTATATATTGTGGCTAAATAGAAAAAAGTAATGATAGTTTGATATTATATAACTTTTATTTCCTATTCTATCAAAAGTCTAATATATACCCAAATAAGCTCCTCAAAAACCAAAGATCCTTTTTATATACAATTTTGATAGAATTGCAAAATTAGTACATTGGTCAGTGGCTAAAAAAATATTAAAAATAAAATAAAATAAAATAAAATAAATGGCAAATAGTTCATCCCATTTTTTACCCAATTCATCCATCCATCATAATATTCACGCTAAACATAAAAAGAAATGAAAAAAAATAAAATTTTTTTTCCTGGTTACATCGTATTTCTCGATGTTCAAACCATACTTTACCACTTACAAATCTTTTGTAAGCAAGACTAAAGTGTTCTTTGTTTCCTAATTTACTTAATAGACCATTTGTTCTTATAATGAATGAGATAAATAAAAAGGCTATAATGTTACTTGTGTTTTAATGGCATTTATCTCTCTGTCTCTCCTGTTTTTTTATATCTATAATACAACTAAACAATTCTAAACACTTTGCTTACTATCATTTATCCTTGTCTCTAGCCTTTGCCCCCCAGTTTATCCTTACATCTCGCTTGCATATAACGAAATCCATTTACTCACAAGTTTGGCTGTTTTTCTTTTTTTTCTACCAACCTCACTGTTACTAATGGCCATAATTCAATATAAGGCGTATTATTTATTTATTTATTTATTTATTTATTTGTTTATTGCATCTTTCCGTTCTTTTTTTTTCCATAAACCAATGGTGTTTATAAACTACTAATCATTGTTTTTATAGCTTAATGGGTAATGAACATGATAAAAATAAGCTCAAGCTCTTCATAATCCCAACTATTACTAATTTGTTCTCGGCTATAACAAAAGCAAAAAAAAAAATCAAGAATTCTTCCTGTTTTGGCGAGTCTATTAGATATTCAAGCTAGTTTTCAACTAATGATCTCATATACAGGTAAACTTTACCACTTGTCTTGTTCCCACTATTCTCTTCTCTCTTCACCTCACTTCTTCCAACCCTACTGCAATTCTTCCTCTCCCCTTTCTTTTCTTCCCAAAAAAAAAAAGTTTGGAACAAGTAATAGAAATTTGGTTGCTATTAATAATTTGCTGTTATTATCCAGCTTTTTGCTAATGTTTGTTCCCTAGTCACTCTGATATCCCGCGCTAAATACATAACTACAATATGCAATACACATTGAAACACACGTATCTTCATGCAAATGATTATTCTCTCCTTCACATATCTCATTCTCCGTATTCCATTTTTTTTTCCTTATTTATCAAGTTACTTTTATACTTCAATCTTTATCCAGCAGCATTAAATGATCAAAAATTTACTAATCGTGTCCAATTTAAAATCACCCCTAATTAGAAATCAAAATCGATTTTAATACCTTATTTTCAAATAACCCAAATTTAATATGCTGTTATCTAAACGCAAGCAATTATCAAACTTATTTCACTGGTCAAACTTTGATTCCGTTGGATTCTTTATCAACGTTTATTTGAGACCATCGTAAATCATAAATAAATAATATTTCCTTCTGATCAATTTGTAATTAGAATAAAATGGTTATTCTCAACTTAATTAATAAGTATAAAATCACCTCATGCTATAAACACATTCCCAGTGTGTTCTCTATAGCCACTAGAAGTAGAACAGCATTATTGATGTGCCAGTTGTAGATCTGCTCTTATTTGTTCTATATTTTGACTTCAACGATTATGAATATTTTAACCCCACACTTAGTATTCGTCAATAACATCATCCATCCCTCTTGCTTTTAACGAAAACAGTCAATACACAGTTCGAATAATCATTTTAATCCTGAATATCCCCCCTTCTTCCCCCTTCCACTCATTGGATACTGATTTAACATTAGTATTACTAACTTGTGCGATCTTGGTGTTACCCGAAGATTCCTTTTTGTTTGTTTTTTTTTTGTAAAGAATCATAAAAGATAAACAAAAAACTCACCTGGAAATTGCATATATAAACAGGATCACTGTAAAATAAAAAGTAAAAAATAACGATGAAATACACATTATTGCAATTACCACCACAAACAACACAATTTCTCTAAACTTTTTTCCTTGCTTTGACATTTGATTTTTTTTTTTGAATATCTCGATTTGGATTTGTAACCAACTTTCTATTAATTCTCATAAACCTCAACTTGGAGTGAATATTTTCGTTTCTAATATCGGGTATCGGCAATATACGATGGTAAAAATACCACTTTAACCGACCCATTTCGTATGTCAGTGGACTAGCTAAATAGCCCCTCCCCTCCAATTACAGACACACACATATAATAAAAATTGAGGTATAGGGTTTTTTTGAAATCACATTGTATCACGTGAGCTTGGTGATAAGCGGGTCGATGGCTACTAGTGTTGGTTCACCGGAACCTTGCTCCCACTGGCTTATCCCCTTTCTGTTGTTTTGTCACTTTGAAATGATATTAAACCTTTTCTTCCTTACTTTTTTTTGTCATTAACCATCTTGAAAGTGGATTTACGTTCAGGAAAAGCATAACAAAAAAACACATGCAATTAAACACGACTCAATTAATCCTTTTCGGTATATATTGTCAATCTATTACGTTCCAGAATTTAGCTAATACCTACGATAAAGCTTAGCAATAAACTAACATTTCTGCTATCTCTTTCTTCTTTCATTATTAACAGGTGTTGCGATATTTGCGCGCGCAAAAACTCCAGGGTTAAATTCCAAAACACAAAAAGTTGTGCTTATAAGTAAAGGAGAGTTATGTGTAGGTTCTATTAAAACTACAAACTAAATATTTTAAATGCAAAACTAACAATATCTCGCGTATAAACATATGAAGAAAATAATATCCCCAGTTTCAATACAACCGTAAAGAGAAGGAGAATGGTATGAACAAAATACATTGGATCCATGAACGTCAATAGGGCACCCTGCCTTAAATTCCTCCAAGCTTACTTGTAGATTTTAATGATTATCACAATCAGGAATAGAAGGATCACAAATCCACCAACGCAATATGCTAGTACCTTGTTTCTTGTTAAACTACAAAATTAATTCCCTTTCAAATGTTAGCTCAATAACCATACTAGAACTACATTCTAGGTGATCGCACTTACCTTCTTAACATTGAGTCAACCAAGTGCTCTGCATTTCCAATGCTAAAATCAATATCAAACATCTATCGGAAACGAGAGACATAAATATCCAAATATTAATAACGGGTTGTTTCCCAGCAAATATAGGTAGCATGTATACGTTATTAGCACTTACTCTATTCCTTGAATGTACAATTTGTTCCCTCTGTGATCTCAAGTCATTTAATATATTCGAGCCAACGGCCTCTACAAGTTTGTAAATATAACGACCATGTAATCAGTACGTCTCTAAGCGCTAGTGCTTTACAAGTATATATGTTACTTTTTCAAAAAAAAAAATAGTACCTGCTTCCACAGCCAGTCTGTGACTTTCTTGAAGCCGATAACCCGCACTGTGCAGTGCATCAGATCCATCTAATAAATGAGAGTGCTGGTCACGCCCGTTTTCGTATTCAAGGCTATAGTCACGACCGTTAGCACGGTTTCCGAGTAGTGCAGCTCTGTTCGCCTCATTGTCTCCATTTTTGGCTGTTATTTTAACCTAAAAATAAATACATTTACACTTATTGATTAATTCTTGCTCCTCTCCTCTCCTTTCCCTTCCACAGCACAAGACCACTAATATTATCTGCCATTATTTAGCATCTCTGACTGAAATACCTGTGTACAAAATATTAAAATCTATTTCCTGAATCAATGCTGGATAAAATAAACATACCAACTCAGTTCTGAATCGCTCGACAGTTTTTTTGAACTCTTTAACGTCCGCGGATGCCTCATTTCTCTCGGCGCTTCGTAATTCATATACATCAACCTCCATTTGTTCAATCTATCCAGAAAAGGTTATTAACTTTTATTTAAAAACCTTCAAACTATTCTCAATCGCTTTTCTTTAAATGCACTTTGATTTCTCTATTAAAGATAATCGATAAAAATAACCTAGCGATATGTTGCATCATTATTTACCAGCTCCAATGCTTCATCTATCTGTGCCTTTATCTTTTTCGCATTCTGTCTATTTAAGCCTAAAAAAGAAACATTTCCGGGTTTAACAAATCATCAGATGCAGCCAATACAATAAATACTCAAGTTAAATGGATAGTAAAACATACTTTTGTCCCCATTCAGTGCGTTTGCCAAATTCAATTCGATTTCCGAAATCAAGGTAGCACATTCCTCTCTATGGTGCTCGAATATCGCCTCCATGGTTTGTTTTAGATAACTATTATACTTGCTTGAAATATACTTTGATTAACAACCAATTTTCTATCTTTGGTTTGCAAGTAGTATTAGTATACAAATTCCGATATTTTTTTTGAAGCAACAAGAGCATATTTATGCCAAAACTAAATTGAGGAATTTTGAGCAAAGCCAATAAGCTTTAAACCTGACCAATTCTTCCACATGGACTTGTGTTCCAAGCTGTGTTATTTGTGCCAGCAGCTACACTAAATAAAGGGATGGTAATAATTTTTTATCTTGTCTCCTTTGATGGCAAATTTTGCCCAAGCTAAAAAATTACTTCCACTCGTTTCTGGTATTTATTTACGCTAAAAGAAATATAAGTAAACCAACAGTGTACCAATGCTGATTATATGACTTTAATGGTTTATTCATCGAATAAGAATAACACCCACTCTACTTAAAGGAATATATATGTAACTATCTTGCAAAGTAGCTCGAGACTAATTCACTGCTAATTTTCCTGAATATTATAATTTAAAGATATAAAATAGTAGATTTCATGCCAACACCTTTGGCTTCACCGAATTTATAATGTCCCAGCGTCTTCTACACTTGAACCTGAATTCACCCATTTTTTTACTATCACAAATACACTTCCCAATCTTATCAGAATTCGCTGGACAGAATCCCATTTTTGGGTGGTAGTAGCCAACATCACTAAAATGATGCACTTGTTCCTTTTTTAAAAACATCGCTGCAGCGATAGTGTGAACCGGCGCATCTCCCCATCTTTCGTAAAAGAATCCCCCTTCACGATCTAAAAAGTCGAAAAAATCTTCGTACTTCTTTGATCGATAAAAACTCAGATCTGCTATTTCAAAGTTGGTCCAAAAGTGACAGCCATTGTACTTCTTCCCATCCTCGCTGACATATTTAATAAAGTTCTCTGGTTCTATGTGTTGTGGGTACTTGTCCATAAACTTGAGCACTGAATCCCATAGTGTAGGTATTGTTGCCATGAACTCCATTGGTGCCATATTCCAACCATAAACTAACTTGTTTT
>LSSK01000303.1:0-19155 GCA_001969505.1 Zancudomyces culisetae
TTTCCGCCGCATGCCGCAACTATCTCGCGCGACACAGATCCGGATGGACCTATCAGCGCACGATGGTGTTTGCGTGCAATGTCGACTGTCACCTCGGCGGTCGATTCGTGATCTGCAACAACTGCACTGATAAGTTTGATAGCTTCTTGAACATTTGCTGCTGATCCGCGCACTTGGATTTCGACATTCTCACTTGCTGTTCCTGCTCCTGTTGCTGAATGGCTGTTGGGGATCTCAATGCGTGTAGACGTCTGGTCTCGGATTTCGTTGATTTGCGCTCCTCCACGTCCCACTACATACCGCAAGTGCTTGGCTGCAACTGTAACTGTTTCACTATAATTGCTTTCTGATACGTATGCTGCCAAATCAAGTAGTTCTTGGCACACTGCTGCTACTCCTTTACTTCCTCCTCGTACCAAAATCTCGTTTGGCTGCAATTTTGCTCTCTCCGACTCTCTATTTATTGTTCCTTTTTCCTCTTCCTTTTCTTTCTCACCATCAACTTGTTCGTTTGCTCCACCTTCAATTCCTGCTTCGGTTTCAGTTTCGGCTTCGGTTTCTGGGAATCGTATATTGACGTGGTACTTGGTCTCCAATCGTCTCACATACTTCCCTTTAGGTCCAATGAGAGAGCCGTGATGTTGGCTATCCACCACAATGACTCGTACTGTTTGATCAGCCAAATCTTCAATAATCGCCTCCAACTCTGCCTTGGCTGCTGCTGCTCCTTGTTTAGTTCCCTTAATAGTCAATGTTGACCCTTCCTTCTTGTCACTAACTGTTACTTGAACATCATGTGTCTGACTTATCTTGTTCAAGCCACTACCACCCTTACCAATTACCCGCGACAATAACCGTTCTGGCACCTGTACTACCTCTTCAAACGCATACATCACCTCTCGATGCTTCAATTCCTCCACTCGCTTCTTTATTGCGCTTACTACCTTTTCCACTATCTTTTTGGGTCCCTTGACTGACATTTGATCTGCTGTAACCCCTCCTCGTGTACTATTATTATTGTTATTATTATCTTCACTGCTACTACCAAAATCAATAAATACTCGGTTCTCCTCACTATCTGCTCCACTTTGCTCCAAAACTTCCTTAAGTGCTACCCCCTTGGCTCCTATCAATACACTATGATACTTGGATGGAATAGAAACCACCTCATTTGCATATTCCGATGCCTCTTGTACATGCTTCATCAACTCTGCTTTACATCCCTTCAATACTGCTCTAATCTTCTTCTCCTTCTCCTTACTATCACTGATCTTCTCAACCTCCGGATTATGTCCCTCATACGCCAATATAACCTCGCTTGATCGTGCTGGTTTCAGATTACCCAGGTTCTCTGGCTCTACTGGTGTCAATATCATCACACTACTCTTCTCCCGCATTCGTGCCGCATTCGCTCCCTTGCGTCCTACCAAATGTCCCTGCAGATGTGGCTCCACCTCCATTGTCTCGAAATACGCCGGTGTGAATCCTCTAACCAGTTCAACCAACTCAGCCCGCGCTTCTGCTACTGATGATGCCGACTTACCCACCAGTTCCAGCACCAAGTCGTCTTGACATGTAGGCTTAATCGATCCGCGTGGCTTGTTAACATACACACTAACCCCGTGGTCCTTCTCCAATCGTTTCAAGACCAGCTTCACCTGAATAAATCGCAGAATTTGCCATCCCAACTCTATGTTTGGCTTGGCTCCCTGGGTAGTCGACAAATCCACCGTATCAATACTCACCGAATTGGCCTTCTCCATCACCATTGCCATTCCTTCTGCTAGTCGGTTCTGTGTACCTCTAACTGTAACCACCACCGACTCGCTCTTGCTGCTTGGAACCTCTACTCCACACCCTGTCTTCTCCAATATCTCCTGAATCGTTGCTCCCTTTGCACCCACCACAAATCGATGTTGTCGCTTTGGAAGTGTGATTTGCATTGTCATCAACGTTCTAGACAATTGCATTGACTGCGCCTCTATACGTGCCAATATCTGCCCAACTGCCTCTCGCTCTCCTGTAACTACTATTGTGTTTGCATCTGCTCTGCTCACTCCCTCCTCCTTGCTATCCTCTACACTCACCATCGGAACTCTTATACGCACATCCTTGAACTCCTTCATCCACTCGTTTATTTGCTGGTTATTTGGCCCCGCTATAAACAAATAATGCTCTCTAGGCACTGTCGAGATTCGCACTCCTCGCTTTGAAGTTCGCTTCTGAACAATCTCTTCAATTGCGGCCTTGGCCATCCCCACTCCTTGAACATCTCCAACTATCGTCACATCCACTACCTCTACCAAATCGTCATCTTCAAAATCTCCTCCACTACGTGCTGCCTCCTTCTCCTCCTCTGTACGTGATGGCAACGTAATCTTTGTACCTGTCTGTGTCTGAATAGCCATCAGTGTCTGTCCCTTTGTGCCCACTATAAATCTGCGGACCACGCTTGGAATCTGCACCACCAACGTTATCTGTGGCGAAAGCTGTGAACATATCTCCCGCTTAGCTTTGCTCACACCCTCTGCCTCTCCCATAATCAAAAACGTCATTGTGTTCAGCTGTGCGGCCTTTGACACCTCAATTGTTGTCCGTGTTGCCGCCATAATCTGCTTCACCACCTCTGCAACTGTCAGCTTTTGCTGATTGCCACTACTCCCCTTGGCTCCCTTAGCTCGTGGTGCAATCTGTCCCAACGGCATGTCTATCACCTCTGTCACTTGATTCCCCCGTCTCTGTGCTCCTCCTGCTGCTGACTTGGATGCTGCTGCTGCCAACCCTGTGCTTTTACCCCATGTTGTTGGTGCAATTGTCTTTTCTGCCTTTGGCTTTCCAAGTTCGGGGAACTCCTCCTTTGACGAGAAATCCACCTTTTTTCTTCTCTGACTTGCTTGCTCTCTCTTAATTCTCTCCTCCTCTCCCTCTTGCTCTTGCTCTTCCTCTCCAAACTCAGTTTTTTCGCCACTTTCAACCATAACCACCTCGTTGTGTCCATTCATCACCTCATTTTGTGCTTCCTGTTCGACATTTGTTGTGTTGTTTATTTCGGTAATCTGTTCCATTTTCCAATCCTACGTATTTCATTTACACAATATATAAATCACTACTTTCTTCTCTTTTCTTCCTCCGTCTCTCTATACTTTTTACTCTAAACACGTGAAAATCTTGTAAAATAAAAAGAACACCCCGTCCAAACTAGTTACCTTGTTAACTTATTTTAACTGCCAGTATATCATTAAATATATACAATTTCTAGTAGATGAATCCAATTCCAGTATCCGTTAAAGTGTAAACCAAAATCTGTAGAATATTCCGTTTTTTTTTCAATCCCACTTTATTTTTCTTGCAAAATAGATTTTGTACCCTTTATTTATTTATTTATTTCTTTATATCATTTCCAAGTTCCAAATCTTTCATTACGCTTCTGGATCAGCTTCCCCTTTTTTTGTTTTTTTCAAATTCACCTCTCCAAAAATATCCACCTCTCACTGTATGGATTGGTAGTCTATTTAATTCCCGCCTTATTTCCCATTCAATTTTACCCACTTTTCTCTCTTTTTTTCACCCATTCATGTACCTCCAAATCGTCTATTCAAAATCTTTGGGTTTTTGGATTAAAAAAATAATAATAATAAGTTATGCATTCATCTCTAGGTATTTTTTTGTGAAAATTTTCAAATATTCAGTGCGTTTTTTACACTACTTTTTCGTTTATTGGCCAGATATTCAGACCTAATCATACATTTGCTATGTTTGCAGAGGTTCCTCTTTTCCAAATTTTTTTTGTTTTAGCCTATAATCCTCCTCCCCTTCCCTTCCCATCCCTCACTCATCCATTTATCCATCCATTTATCCATCCAATTTTCCTATCCAATAACAACACAAAATGTCATTATCATTTTAGTTTTCTCATATTTCCAAATCATCCCCTCCCTTCACTACTTTGCCCTTTTTTATTGCTTTTTTCATTTACGTTCAAAATGATGGATTTTTGTTTACTCTCAAATACACTTGCATTTTGTTCATTATTGTCTACATTATCAAATTATTCTATTAGATTCCACCTTACATCACAATAAAACTATATTTAACAGAAATAAAACGTACCTGCTTCATTCTCTCTAGCTTTCCAAGCCATCATTTTTTCTACTTATTTATTCTACCCTTCCTGTATACGTTTACTCACTTGTTACCATTTTTCTTTTAGTATCCTTGCTCTTGTTCTTGTTCTTGTTGGTGTTCATGTACATGTACAGTTGAATACATTGCGCCCCCTTTCTTTATTGTCTTACTATCATCACTTGACGGTTATCCCTTCTTTTAAAAGAACTTTAATCTAGACTTTTTTAGCTGCACTTTTTCTTTTTTTTTCTTACTGCTCTTGGTATCAGTCCATTACCATTTATTGGAAGACCAAAAATTAATTTTTGCTTCATCATTGATCTAACTATTATTATTTTTCTAAGCATTCCAAGTATAAGCTTTTTATTCTTTTAATCCCCCCCCTTTTTTTTTACCCATTGACTAACATTTGGAACAGGAATTTCGCCACCATAAAAACATACTAATACAATAACACCACATAATCATTTGTAAGTAAATACTGGTCAATTCACTACAAAGCCTTTTTCCCAATGCATTGTTCATTTTTCTCTCCATCAAACCTAAAGTTCACTATCACTATCGCTATCGTTATCGCCATCGCCATCACTATCACTATCACTACCACTACCACTACCACTACCACTACCACTACCACTACCACTACCACTTTTAGTTTAAATGTATAAAATAAGGTTCAAAAAGAAAAAACGACTTTTTGCACATTCGTACATGCTATAAAATGTTGATTATTCAATGTTCAAACCACTCGATAGCAATATACAAGTGGTACTATATTAATTAATTCGATATATATAAAACCAACACTCCTTGTAACGAACTCTTTCCATTTACTTTTCTTTTTCTTTAAAAGATATTAATCATGTTGGTGTAAAAGCGTATAATTATTATGACAAAGCAAAAAGAGACTCGATGTTATTTAAAATACAGTTCTAAATAAACCATTACATGATAACTGTATTACAAAAGTCAAACTGTATAATCAATGGTACATGGGCGAGTATACATATATATTCGTTTCGGTGAGTCAATTTATGACTATCCAGGACATTTTCCATCCCAACAAGCCTCATTTATTCTAGTTTCTATTTTAGTATGTGGTATATCCAACTTTACCAAGACGGCTAACGACAACTGCATTTTTTTTCTAAAAAAAAAGCTCATGTCCTTGTAACTTAAATGTGTATCTTGTTGACTCGATGAAACTACACTTCTTTTTTCTTTAATTAACAATCGGTTGGGTATTTCTCCTTGCAAGCCTTAAATGTTGTTATAACTACATTTTATTTATTCACTTTCCACTTCAATGCTTATTATTTCCAAAAGTGTCATTATTGAACGAAGAATGAGTACATCACACTACGAAATGCCAATCAATTCATCAATGTTTTACTTGGGTTTTTTACTCGATATAAATGCAATTATTTATTCTATATATACTTTTTCAGTTTTAAATTAGTTCTAAAGGACTTTAATTACTTTTTTTGAATTGTAAAATAACTTGCGTTTTTAATTAGCTCGAAGATTCAAAAAAAAAACATTGATTGATCACTTACCTATACTCAATCTGTATAAAATGAATTACATTTGGAAAAAAAACACAGCTAATGAATTGCGCCTTTTTTTCTATTAAACTTGATATATCTTCAACTTACGAATACAAATACCAATTGGTTCAATTACAAAACAGCCAATGTAAATAGTTAAAGCAGATGCTCCAAAAGTATATTTAGATCACAGCGGTAAAGTAAGCTGATAATACAAACACTTGGTAACGGAAATAAAAACCCCCATCAGAAAGTGTGGATAGTTCATTCTATTCGATGCCATTTGGCATAAACTTGACAAAGACCACTGTTTCATAGCAGCACCAAATTTTATTTTTAACTTTAAAGCTAAACGTGATATAAAAGTCTTGGAGGGTAGTGGTGGATAAATAAGAAAATTGCATATATTTTGTCCTGAACTTGGGATACCACCTCAGCATTCTTTCCAAAAAAAATTTTCCTATTCATACCTTGTGATATAATAAGTAGGTACAAAAAATAAAAACAACAAACCCAAAAAAGCCGAAATCATGTTTAAAACAGCTTCAAACTGAAGTAAGAGTAGGAAAGGAGATAGAAAAAGGAGAACAGAAACGAAAGGGGGAAATGAAGGGGAAGCGAAAGAGGGGGAGGGCGGCTTTGCTTTCTGCAAATAAAGTGAGCTACTTAATATACGCCATATTGGTTAAATTGGCACAAAAAAGCTACCGATCTCCTATAAAAAATGATATACATCATCAATTCCCTTTCTATTTACAGCATTTATCTACATTGATGCCCTTTTTCACCGATTTGTATTGTGTTGCAATAACTTAATTAATGGAAATCACACTATTCAACAAATGGCGAGTGCTGAATTGTAATTGCAATACAAATTTATACTGGTAGGTTGACAGTTTGCAAAAATTAAATACAATGGAATGGGTTGGTGAAAAATAGTCAAGGGGGGGAGTAGAGCAGAGAAAAAAAAAAGAAAATAAGCTTTACTAGTGGAAAATTGCAAGTAAAAAGTCACCAATAAAAAGCATGACATGTAATGCATTACAAAATATGAAATATGTACAATCAAATCAGAAAATAAAGTCACCAAAAAAAACAAGATTAATACAAGTTAACGTAAATCATTCAGGCAGTTTACTCTCCTAAACCGTCCAAGAAAAAAAAAAACATTATTTCTGCTTCATCTGTTTTTTTTTGTACATTGGGTATTATTAATCTATAAATTAAAAGTTAAACCTGCATTTTATAGATAAACTGTGAAAGTAGTGAATTTGGGATAAAGTGCGGTTAATTACACAAGTTTTTTTTCATTTTTAAAGCTTTGGGTCAGCCTTTTAATTCTATATTTAAACATAATTAATATCACTTGCAAGGGTTTAACAGTTTGAGCAGATACGTTATAAAACACAGCTGTTACAGTAGTTGGTATTTCCTCCAACAATGTATACATACTCTGTGAATGTGTACACAACCCTAAATGTGACTCAGCTCTGAAAAGTATGTAGAATTTATAGAAAAACGAGAAAACAACGAGCCAACTTCTTTTCTATTGTGTTTGATACCAAGAAAATATTAAATCGAAAAGTAAATATACACAAAGTAAGTGTAACTCGGAGGAATCTAGAAATGTCAGCACTTTACTAGAGAATAAAAAGCGAATCGAATTGAATTTAAAGCATATACATATTCGCTATTAACAATAAAGGCGGTATTTAATCAAAAACACATACAAAAAAGGTTCAGCTTTTGATCAAAAGTCTACATATAAAGCAACAACAACAACAACAACAAAAAAACTATAAAAATCATTGATACGCTTAGATAAAATACAATGCACGAGTACGAAATAGAGGTCTCAGACGACGAGATCTTGACAAATACACAAAAATATATTATCCTAGGATTCAACGTCGCTGCACTACTTGCAAGCATTCTAGTCGTGCTGATTCTTATATTTTATGGCCGGAAAATATATAAAATGCTAAGTATCCCCTGGTCCAATGTACCAATAGACGATGTCGAGAACGTAAACGTTGTAGGCAACCATGTTGTGGTTGGAACAAGGCGGTTTAGATGGAAAAGCTGGATCTCCTATCTGTTTTTTATAAAATGCGGTGATAAATATCATATCCCAACATCATCTCTTTCACTAATGTTCGCCTCGGCACTTTCGGACTCGCTCAACACGTCTATCCGCATCTTTTTTCTTTTTAGGTCAGACGTGTGTACAGAATACAAAGTATATTCCTACTATAGTCTATGCACTGTACTGCTTTGGATTTTAAGGGCTACAATGCTTATTTCGGCCTCCACAAGGTTTTTATCTTGTCTCCACTTACAACTGATAATAGTCAACGAAAATCTGAAACCCTACAGGGTTATCAAAAAATGCTACTTTGTGTGTATAATATTTTCAATAGCAATTTCGTCCGGGGTGTTTATTCAAAGATTAATTAATACTTTATATATAGACGAGGCAAAGGAATACTTTGGGAGTGGGTTTTTACTGGGTGGTCTGGATTTCGATGAGTTAAAAGTATATAACCTTTATTTGCTCAAAGTCATAGTTATAAGGTTCTGCGTCGTCGAGCTCTTGTTTTACCACCTGTGGATCTGGATAATGGTAGGATACGGGTTAGTAGCAACAATGCTCATACAAATAAAACTGTATAAACAAAGCGTTAAGTGGAAAAACATCAGAAAAGAGCAAACCCTAGTGTTACTCAGTGCGATCACACGTCCCTCATTTTGGGATAACTTTTTCAAACTATCAGAACGTGCATTACGCCACTCAGTAGTTATACTAGTAAGTCATGTGTTTGAGCTAACGTGGTTTGTAATGGTGCTTCAAAGAGCACTTTCAGCTGTTCAAAGCAGCTCCCCCAGCGAACTTGCCTTCTACCATGAGTTTTCAATCTATCCTTGGGTATATAAATTTTTGAATGGTACAACAACCAATGCCTCTAATTCGCTACAGATTCTACATTTATGTGTGCAACTTGCGCTTTGTATTCCCAACTTTCAGCTACTCTTTGTATTGCTCTTTGAAAAGTCTTCAAAGTTTGGGTTTACAACATTTGCCAGTAGAATTTTATCTTCAAAACCTCAAAATCCCATCAAGACTGTTTCGGTGTTGATTAGCAATTCCCCAAAATACCCTGAATCCGCTTATCAAACATCTGATCAAAGTTGGACCTCTAGTTCTCGCTCCCGTTCTGGTGGTTTTGATCCCTCAAGCATACTATAACTTTGCTCATCTTGCACCCCAGATAATTTATATATCTCTTTAGCTGTTGCACATCTCCTCTTGCTGTCTGTGTCATCACTATTATGTCTGGTATACACTTACCAAGAGGCAATTGTCGATAGACTCAAATCTGGATACAAGTACGGGCACGGGCACGGGCGTGAACATGGGTATACAAAGTAATTTAACTTTTCTTGTATTTTTTTCAATATGATAGCAACTCCCATCCCGGACCAACCGCAGTAAACAGCCTGTCATATTGTTTTAACTCTATAGATTTTTATTTATTTTTCAAACTCTTTTATAGCTTATACATCTTGCATCATTTGCACTTAGAAATCCTTCGTTTATTTACGCTTTCTTTTATTCTATCCAATTATGATATAAATTTTGTAATTCTGCTTCATAAACCTTGTTCATTTCATAACGCTTGTGAGGAGAACGAGGGGAATACTATCACAAAAGGGGAAAAGCAAATACGACACTGTGGCTTGAAGATCATATAGCATATGAAGTATCTTATGCGAATGCTTATTCAGTATACAAGAGTGTTACACCTGTTAATATATCGCACTACATGGAAAATGGCTTGTACCATCAGGCATTGTCAAATCAAAATCAAAACATCTACAAAGGCTAGAATTGTGAATCAAAATCAAAACATCTACAAAGGCTAGAATTGTGAATCAAAAAATGATATTGCTCGATCAGGTCCAATCTCAAGATATTCACCTTTCTTGAGAAAGCGAATGCCAGATTCTGTAGAAGTTGAAAATGGGCCTCCTTGTCTACTTGTTTCACGAGCTAACTCTCTTCCGCATTCCCATGCATATGTTTGTGGACTACATATAGAACAATAAACACAATGTTGAACACACATAATTTATCGCTAATGGTAAAATCGTGGATGGATACCTTACTCATTATCTGGAACAGTAATATTTATAGAGAGTTCGGTCGGAAGAATAGGCCTCAGTTCCCTACGAAGCCTTTCTTTTAATCCTTTCAATTTCGAGGATCCACCGACCAAAATAATATTTTGTGCCAGCTCATTTTTATAGTCTATAGTTATTACCACATGGACAACGTATCATAATTATTGCAATGTTGATTACTTACTATCTACTATTTGCTACATCAAATTAAACTAAAATATAAAGTTTTAAAAGTTTAAACGAAAAGATGAAATACCTTTTGGACATGCCAATATCGATTCCACTATTGCCTCGTGGATACCGCCTTGTTCCAAGCCTAATCAGAATATATAAAAATTTAACCGCACTCAGTACATACATTTTACAGATGAATTCTTTTAAATACAAAATGGAGCTACTACTTTTTTTTTGTAAGAAATGTGCTAGTTCATGTATTTACATTATCAAATATAACCACCAAAAAGTAGAACTAAAGGTCTTACAAATATCCGAGGGGTGAAATAAGCATTCAGGAATAACGAACCGTTCGCTTTTTAGAGATAAGATCTATATAAGATAAAAAAAAAGTGATCAATATAAATATCGCTCCAAATTTATATATATCTAACCAAAAAAAAAAAAATATGTATTGTGTGTGATTAAGTGGTGGTATACACACCAAGAAATATTTTTACCTGTTCTTGATCTATATTTTGTGTATTATTGCTTGGATCCTATTTTATATTTGAAAGAAAAATGATTATTAATGGTTGATAATATGGAAGGAGAAGAGAGAAGAGAGAGTGGGGGGGGGGGAGGAGGAGAAAAAAAAGGTCCAGCAATGATATTATCGTTTATAACCAATACTCATTGTGGCAATTGTAGAAAACAGTCTCAATTCGTTAAAAATATCTTACATATATAAATCCCTTCTTAATAGCTGTGAAATCTGGCAAAACGTATTTTAAATCCAGTTCGGTGCTAAACTTCGTCTTGATCATGTCAGCTTCATAATCCGTTGATACAAAACAGCAATCCTCTTTAATTTCATTGATCACTATGCCTTCGTCCATCATATCAAAGTGTCGAAAGGATATGACCTCTTTTAAATAGTTTGTTAGGTGCAATCCTCCAATGTCAATCCTGTTTTGCAAAAAGTATGTATTATAATTTACCTTGTTAGTTAACCACCAATGTATGCAACCTTTATCATTTTTCTTCCATCTCATTCAAAAGTATTATATGGTAGCTATCTGGAAAAAGCGATTTTATGGGTCCATCGGTCACCTCATCCCCCAGAAGGACAACTAATGCAAAAAAAAGCAAGATATTAAGTATTGGTACTGACCTTCTAATCCCATCTTTAATACATTTGCCCTTATAAAATGGTACGATATGTGTGAAAGTAAATCCGATATCCACAATCAATACACATCCTAATGCATCATATCCACTATATCCATGATCACTGTCCATTTTTACCAACCTAGAGTTCGCAATGATATCTGGACCTTTATACATTTATTACACACAATTCAGCGAGATGTATTACAAGATGTGTCTTTTAAACGACTGGAGGTAGAAATGTGCCGTAAATATTATGTTCTATAGAACTCATATTATAAACTTTTAGTACCTGTTGCACGTAACAAACTTTCAAACCCATACTCTTCAAATATTATTTCATCATAGTTTTTCTGTATTTGCGGAATATTCAGTACGGGTTCAGTAAGAAGTAGATTTGTACTTGTAGGTTCGCACTATAAATCCATATTTTTAATGGTATTGTTTTTATCACTGGATAGGATTAAGTTTTAAATTGATATTACAAGGTATAGCTATATTTTTCTCTCTTCCCCCATAAAAGTGATGTAAAAGTTGAATATCCTTACCCCTGTAACACTAGAATCAAACAATCTGTCCCAAACCGCAAGCTGAACGTCCCAGTTCACCAAATAGCCTCTTTCAAATGGCGAACGATAATACAACCCAGAAACATCAGTGACTCCGTTAATCAAATCCGCAACAAATACCATATTTGTCTTTTTTGTCTTCATTACAAAGTTTGGAATGATCCTAAGAATTAATTTCCATTTCACAACATTGATTATACACAGCTCTAAATATTTACACTTTTATCCCTATAAAATATGTCCACATCATCCACGTACAAAAAAATACGAATATGGAGTGACCTATAAAGTAGATATCTTTTTACCTGCAGTTTGAATCATCCGAGTAGCCCGCCTTGATCGATTGGGATCCATTGTCAATTACTAATGTCTTATTCATCAAAAAGTTTTTTTACCCCCTCCTCTGGTAATTTCACACCAGAATCAAGGATTTGTTGTTGGTGTTAATCGAATTTATTTTATCGCTTGTATGGCTAACTAAGACCTGCTTTTTCTGCTCAAGCTTAAATGTGGTGGGGGCGTTTTTATTTTTATTTTATATTTCTTTTAATATGACTTGTAGAGATTAGGTTCAGAGCTAAGGAAACGGAGAAAAATGGGAAACTAGTACATTTATTGGGTATGAATTTCAAGATCATATAATTTGCTACCCAACCAATTATAAAGAAATCCGTTGATTCTGAAAGGAGTTTAAGATTGTTTAAATATGCTTATGTTTATTATACCATAATTCAAAAAAATAAAAAGGAAGGGTCTACTAAATACGAAATATTATAAGGTTTGCAAATAAGTCGCATTAAAATTACAAAAGGGACAAGGATGGAAAAAAGAAAGGCGACTGCAGATTCGGATGTAGAGGTGACGAGAATAAATAATAATTAGGATCACTCATTGGAAGCATCTTGCTCTTCGGCCTCAGCCTCAGCCTCAGCTTCAACCTCAATATCGGATTCGCCAGCGGATGATTTTCTTCCGTTGATAGTTTTATCATCGTCTATCCAATTCATCATTATATATTTTGTGCATTTATTAGCACCAGGTAATTCCTAAATACCAAGGTTGTAAGCAGTGTTATAAAAACCTCTTTAAAGATGCTGAAAATAAAAAATGACAAGCAAAAAAAATTATGATTAAAAAAACAACATACCTGAATAGCCTTGGTAACACTTAGATTGCTGAGCCCATACATGTAGGGCCCACTAGTGTGGATTTTGACCGATATTCCTAGCTCTTGAACCTTCTCCAAAACTATTTTCCAAACTGCACTAGCCGAACCTGCTGAATATTTAATACTCTCATTGTCGTCCGCAACCACTTCAAACTATTCATTTATGTTTGGTATTCTTGTTTTTAAAAATATACTCAACAATGGTACACAAATTTGTAGTAAATAACAATATTTTTATATTACAATTGGACCGGCGGCATCGTATAATATCGAGGATGTATAGATAGTTTTAGAGGTTGGGTTTGCAATACTTGGATACTCACGAGATGATTTAAAACCAACTGGAAAGATATACCGTGCTGTATGGAACCCTTCCTCATCATATATAACTTTTCCTATTAATTTTTATCCTTTCGTGTTAGGTCGTGCTAAATTTTGTGTTATATATCGCTATACTACAACACAAATTATGACATAGTTAGTGTGATAAATCAAGTATGTTACCTAGCTCATGTATTGTGACCAAGTCCGCCCCTTGTTGGATGATGGCTGGAAGCACTACCTTGCCATTTTTGTCAACTGGAAGGGTCTATATTTGGGAAGCATAATTTCAAGCTATTTAAATTCGATTCCAAGGTCGTAAAGGTAGCACAATTTTTTATTACCTCAACACTCTTTGGTTGTTGTCTTGTTTCTTTGCTTTGCTATTTCCATAAAATCTTGTATATAGAAACGAGTATCACAATATTTGTCCCTAACACGAACTAAAATGCCAGCAACTAGAATTCATAAATATAAATTGTTTACCACTCTTCTTCTTTTTTTAATCGAGCCCGCATGTATGCCGTCTCCCTCCTATATCAATGTAAATTAAGTGTAATAGGTATTAATGGTTGGTTAGTGTGTAGTCGCTAAGCGTTCAAATAATGTCAAATTCGTAAAAAAAGCAAAAGCGGCGTTTCGTTTATGGACTTACCATTTTCTCACGAGAGTGAAAATTTATATCTCGTTTATTTTCTGATCCCTCCAGTGAAGCCGACAAAATTCCGTTATTTGAATCGAATTCTTTCTTTTTTAGATTTCTAGCACCGTTACCTGTGTACTCCTCCAAGTCACTAGAATCATCACTAATGTTTTAGGGTTGCAATTTTTATATTTTAACAGGTGCCAGTTACTTTAATTTAAAATCAAGAAGAATTTTAATTGGACTTTTCTTTTCATATTTGAATATTTACCTTGGATACTTTCCCTTTATGTCCCTTGTTAATTCGACAAAGAGATTCAACAGATGACTAGTTTTAAAAGAATAGTATTGATTATACATTTCCAAGATTATTTAACCAAGGGATCGCCTTGATCCCCTTGAAATTAGAAATTTAAAAGGATGTAGAATGAAGAGGATAATGTTACCCTCAAATTTACTTTTACTTTCAATTTAATTAATACAAGTATACTATTTAAATGTTTACTCTTTTTCTCCCTGAATCCTTGCAGCTTCTATCTTTGTCTTCTCTATCGTTTTTATTAACCTGTTTTTTGCCTATTAGTATTATGTAAATATGAAAATCCATCTGATATTTTGCTAAAGCACGCTTTTTAAATCTTACGTTTGAAAAGTACTATATTATAATTATGTTTTATCTTTCTAATACAAAAGAGAAAATACACAAAAAAAATAACGGTAGAAATGATATGGGTTTTTTGTTTTAAAGTAAGGCGTTGTTTACCTCTTTTGCCGAGTCGATCTTATCGAGAATGACAAATTCCTCGGTTTCATATTCACCTCGTTCCGTGGCCTTCATTATTTTTCTTTCAGCTTTCTTTTTAGTGTATTCAAGAGTATTTGATAATTGTTTTTTCAATATAGAAAAAATATGATGTCAAAGTATATGAACCATGTAAAAATATAGAAAGATTATATAAGTATTTAAAAATATATGCCAAAGAGTTGGGTGTTATACTTTTTTTTTTCTAAAAAAAATACTAGTGCGAAATATTATTTGTAAAAGGTTCTTAATATTCAAATTTATCAATCTTTCAGTAAATAAATCCAGCAATGATGACTCGCGTCTCAAGCCCAAACTAGTATTTCTGTGCAAATATTTTTATCTCTGTAATTTCAATAATTTTGTGATATACATGTAGCTTGGTTAAGTCTAGAAAGTACAATAATTTCCTGAAAATTGTTTTATGATATACTTGTTACAACCCAACAAGTTTTCACATGACGGTATCTGAATATATGCAAATAAAAGAAAACTTAGATGCTTTCTTAATATAGTATATATATATCAGTTCAGTGTATGATGTTGGAGTAAACCATGTAAGAACTGTAGTTAAAATTTATATGTTATAAAGTTATTGTGAGAATAATTGTTGAGGTAACAAATCCAGAATAGGTGCTAATTAACTGACACGAGTGATAATAGCGTGATTGTTACATAGATGGTTGAGTATACCAATAAAATGAATGATTTTACTGTGGTTGTATACCACTAAAAGGGTATTGTGGAGAGAGGAGGGGGGGTGTGTATTTAGTTTTCATTTCCAAATAAACCTTGTTGCTTCTTTCTATTCGTTCAATTAAATACAATTTTGTTCAGTCGTCTTTTAGGATTAGATATTAAAAACTATGATATAAGAATTCCATAAAGAACTCAACAAATATACTAACGATATCAAAAAAAAAAACGATTACTACTTTTGCAAGTATTATAAAGGTGGTTTCTGCTGAGTTGTGTGTATCAATAGTGGTTTGATATGGCTGAACAGCTTATTGATTCAGTAAATAAAACGATAACTACTCTAGTAAGTTATAGATCAGGATATAAAAGGTTTTACTTTCGGTTGTGGACCACTTATGCGTAAAAGTAGGTAAAGGATGCTATGGTTATGACAGTAATATGCTAAGCTTTTATGTAATTTTCGTAAGACCTGAGATACTAAATTAGCTTATTAGGTAGAATTAAAGCGAATCTAGGGAAATGGGCAATAATGTTGCAAAAAGTAAATAAACATGTTCACAAAGGTATTTGTACATTTTTGCCAATTTTCTTGTTCGAAAAGCATTGGCTATGAATTCTAAATTGCCATTTATTTGCAATAGAGTGAGCGGAATAAGAATTAAAAAAAGAAAAACTAAAAGCAAAATCTGGATAATTTTAGCACTTTGTAGCAATAATTATATGGCTTTCTCTACGACGCCTTGAAACCTTTTACTAGTTAGCACAAGCAACATCAGTAATTTCCAAAACCAAGATTAACCACAAAAGGAAAAGCATAATTGAGTATACCCGCATTTTCATTTAACCAAGTAAGGAAATTTAGTTTTACAATTTTTAAAGTGAGATTCATGCTATAAACAAACAAATAAATAATAGTTTAACTGTAATCTCTCACAATTTTACAAAATCAATTATCGTTATTAATACTTATGATGAAGATTTCATATTTATTGACTCTACCTTTCCGTTATAAATTGTGGATCGACTCTAAAACCATATAGATTCGAACATTGAGAAATGCCTCCAAATTATACAGATTTAGAAGCAAACCTAAACGTGGGTGGTGAACCCAATCGCACTAACGATGCAGCCACACAAAATCAAAATATGTTTGACAAATCAAGGTAAAACTTGGCAAAGTCTTGTGTAAAAGATGCAGTATACTTTTTATTATCTTTATAAAAAAGAAAAAAGACAATAACAATCAATGCCAACTGTAACACAAATGAATAGCCATCCCCTAGCTCTGTTGTTCTATCTACTTTTCAAGGTTATATCTATAGGCCTTTATTTGTTTGGAACACTCTTCACTGACAGATTCGTGTTGTTATTTTTACTGTGTATTTTCTCGCTGTCATGTGATTTTTGGACTGTAAAAAACATCTCAGGGAGGTACCTTGTAGGCTTAAGATGGTGGAATGAAGTCGACGATGAAGGAAACAATATTTGGCTTTTTGAAAGCCACGATGTAAGTGAGCGAAACACTAATAGTTTATTGTCTAGAATCGGTGGATTTATCAGGTTTGCTGTTATTAACTTTATTTCTGTCATTTCCCATTTATAGCCGAATCGAAATAATACTAGTGATTCCAAGATATTTTGGTTCCTATTGTATGCAACCCCGGTGACTTGGGCATTATTTGCGCTTGTGGCGATAATTGGATTAAAATTTCAGTGGCTTTTAATAGTGGCGGTAGCTTTGATACTTTCCTCCGTCAACTTTATGGGATACACTCGTTGTGACAGAGATGCAAGACAGAAATGGACAGGAACGTCTTCCTCATACCAACCAAGTCAATTTTTGGGTGGCTTAATGACTAAATACGTATCCGGAAACCTGTTTGGCCGGTTCTTCTGAAATAGAAAGGACATTAGATATTTGCTTTTACTACTCAAAAACATGAATTCGGAGGAAAAGACATAATGCTCTTTTTATTTTAGCGGTATTTTATATATTCTAATAATAATGTACTTGTCTTGATACGTGTTAAAAACGCAAAACTCTATTATGACTAACATCACCAAGTCTTTTTGGGACCCATTATTGTTTTTGCGCTTTTCCAGCCAAAATGAGTAAGAACTTCGTTTGCAAAAACCTCGCCAAGACCTATCATAGCTCCACTAACAAAAGGAAGCACCATTGTAGTTATGGTTGTTACTAGTATCATCTGATGATTTGATCTGAAAAACGCACCTAATCCCACAAAAATACGTCTTATGGATGATTGATTTTTATCCTTGTTATGGCTGTGGGTTCGCAATAAAATTCCAATTGTTTGTGTTTCATTAATCAAATTTCGGTAAAGACTAGTTTGAGGAAATGGGGAGAGCTCTGACCCACATTGAACGTTTAGCTTGTCAACAGGCTCATTCGTATTTTGCTTACCATGAAGGGTGAGTTCGAATTTCGAGACTCTTTTTGCTTTCTCAGCAAGAAAATCTGGCGATTCAGCAATTTCCTCTTGTAAATCCAAAGAAATACCCGTGTTATCCTCGCCCAATTCATCATCCGATTCGGGTTGAGATGAATTTTCTACTACGTTCTTACCGCTAGATATAATAACTTCCTCTTCTCTGCTAGATATAATTGCAGATTCAGTGCTGCTAGTTAATGCATGCCAAGAATCATTAATACTTGAGGATAATTCTGTATCCTGACTCTGAGCATCCTTTCCTTTAGTGACATCTTCTTTTAGCGACATTTTGATTGTAGCAAGTTGACAATAAAAAAAGCGAAGAATAGTGGTTGGTATGTTATATCAGATTATTTTCTAACAAAGGGATAACAAATGGGTAGTACAAAACATATAAATAAATCGCAAATCTGAAAACAACCAAGAAAAAATATATTTCACAAAACTAGTAAATATTTCAAATAAACCAATTCACTATCTCAGCCAATCAATTGCAACTAACATTGCCATGACCTGACTATGTTTCTAGTGATGAAGACTGATACCTGGTAATTGTATTGATTTCCAATTGGTGTTTGACAAGCACTCCATAATCTTTTCTTGAACTACCATTACCTTCTCTAACTGATATATACAAGAAAACACAAAATCCAAGACAAAGGCATCAATGATTGATGTCTAATAATAATAGAATACATCAAATAGAGAGTATAACAAAAGTAAATAAGTTAAAAATAATAGTAAAAAAACAAAATTGCGATCACGGTGGGACTCGAACCCACAATCTTCAGATCCGAAGTCTGACGCCTTATCCATTAGGCCACGCGACCATATTTTTTTGTTGTATGAAACCTATAACTTAATAATTCATGCTAAATCTACACATTAATATACATTGTTTAAGAACGTTTTTTATAATTTTGGTTGTTTATGTTACTTACATTCTTATCGTTGTTCGAGAGTCAAAACGTTTTTCCCACTGGGTTTTTTCATCGTATGACTCTATATATTTACAATTTCTCATTTTATATTAGTAGTATAATTTTATATGCTTATATTTATTTACCTTAACTTTAGTTTCTTTTATATAGCACACAAGAGAACCTCTTGTGGAAAAACTTGTCTGTTCTTGAAATAAAATCGCTTTATTAAAATACATATAGTATATACTTAAAAATTAGGCGAACTGGAAATTTATATTAAAAGTTTAAACGTCGATGAAAAATCTCTTGATAAAATATTAAATAATAAAACTACAGAATTCATACGACATTTTTGTTATATTTTTTATGTACTATCTGATCAGTACGTTTGAGTAGCCTG
>LSSK01001589.1:0-12382 GCA_001969505.1 Zancudomyces culisetae
GTTTCAGGTACACTGGTTCTTCAACTCGCCCAAGATGAGCAAATAGTCGAGATAGGCTGTCAACCGTATCATCTTCGTCCTCGCACACTTGAAGACGGGCTTCAGTACCTTGGTGAAGGTCCTTGGGCTTAGTGATAGGCCCAATGAATGACTCTGCACTGGTACCTTTTCCCTCCCCACTGGAACCGTAAGTACTTGATTATTGAACTGGCCAAAAGAACGTGTAAAAAAGCATTTTTGAGATCGATGCTGGCCATCCAATCTTTTCTTTTTATTAGCCTGCATGCCATCTGGAGGGTTTTCATCTTGAACGAACGCGGTGGTATATAAACGTTTAACAGCTTTAGGTTCAACACCGGTCTGGATTCCCCTGTTTTCTTTGGCACTAGGAACAGGCTCGAGTAGAAGCCTCTCGGCGATCCTTCTACCTCCTCTATAGCTTTCTTGGCTAAGAGCTCCATGATCTTCCCCTCTATAGTTTTCCGGCTTTCTCTGCTGACCAGTGGTGGTCTCAATCGTGGTGCATCCGTGGTTGGTGGCTGGCTGTGAAACGGGATTCGGAATCCCTCGGCTATGGCTGACTGGATCCATTTGTCGTCGGTTAGACGGTTCCACGCCCTTTGGAACATTGATAGTCTTCCTCCTACTGCCTCCTCGGTTCCCGTCTCCGCTGCCCAAAAGAACGGAAGGAAGGGCCGCTACCAGCTTGATAGATCTGATGCTGGCTCTGATGATTCTGACTGGTGCTAGGCTTGTCAAAACCTTGTGAAACAGGCATCCGACTGCCAGGATTGCTGTTTGGATGGCTCCTGTTCTCTAAAAACTGCTTTCATCTTCCTGTACACTTGCTAAACGCTGTCCTGTTTGCTTGCTTGACCTAGTTGACTGATTTTCTGACCGCTTCAATGCATGAAATGTAGTCAACCACCTGGCTTGGTTCAATGAGCAGGTTCTGTTCATGTCTAAGCTCTTCGGCATGTCTCCTTGAATCCCCAATGTGCGACACATGTAGTCCACCCGTAGCTGGGTAATGTGTGTAGAGATGTCACTGACCAACTGCCGCATAACATTAGCAAAGTTAATGGCCTACTGCTGATCCACAATTCCTCGAGATTAAATAATTTGGTGAGTGAAATAATCAATCGGTTTAGTGATTCCTGAGTGCTCTTACTGAAGGTCGTAAAGGGTTGAATCTACTTTTTTTGCAGATTGATTGAGGCCCATTTCTGTATGAACGGGAGAGTTCTTCTCCATGGCCTCGTGTCAGATTTCAGATTTGTTTTCAATGGAAATAATTGTTTTCGAGAATATTTTTGTCAGAATAGATTTATTAATATGAATAGTAATAAAGTATAAAAGTCACTAAGAATAAGCACTAGGAAGTTAAAGGGATCAACTAATATTGTTAATCTGCTTAGCCGTTCCCTTCGAGTACGAAGAGATGTATTTATATCGTCGAGTTGCTTCTGCTTCACCGATGAACCCTCTTCGTTTGAAATGGTTCTTTTGACATCAAGGTTCATTGAATTTTGGCGTCAATTTCCTTCTTTTCCTGAAAAGTCTATTGAAAGTTTGTGAATAAAACTTGTTGAATGATTTTAGTTCTATTCAAAGATCTTTTCAATAGGAGATGTTAGGGAATCCTAACATTACCCCCCTCTTCCGGGCTCGGGGTGCCTTCCTCAGTTTGAGGTTGATGACTTTGTGGCAAGGTCAGGTTTGCGGTGTTGGCCAAGTCATTAGGTCCTGGTAAATTGGGGTGTTTCTTGTGGAATTCCTTTTTCTTTCTGTCGGCATGTATATCTTCTGATAGCTCCCAGCTTCTTTCTTCTATACCCAACCCTTTCCAGTCAATTAGGTAATATAGTCTTTTACCTATTAGTTTCGAATCCATTATCCCTTTAATTTCCAGCTCAGGTAGTCCATTAACAACAGTTATGTGTGGCTGTTCCTGTACCCTTAACTCGGTCGCATCTTGGTGATAAGGTTCAAGCATCGATATATGAAAAACGGGATGTATTTTCATGGATCTAGGTAGTCCTAACTTTAATGTTACTGGGTTGATTTTTTCGATACAAGGATACGGACCTAGCTTTACATAATCGAGTTTGCCTGACGGTCTGTTGGTTTTTATGTTTTTTCTTTTGAGCCATACCATATCCCCTATTCCTAATTCAAAACCAGGCTTTCTCTTGCGATTTGCGTACTTAATCATTGTTAGTCTTGCTTTCTTTAATGCGTGTCTTGTCTCCCTTCGTACTTCTTCTAACTGTAATAATCGATTTTCGGCTGTGGGCATAGTTGGCAATGTTCTCCAGGGAATTTCCATGTGAGGGTGGTAGCCGTAATTGGCAAAAAACGGTGTCGTCTTTGTGGAAGTGTGGTAACTATTATTATAGGTAAATTCGGCTAATGGGAGGTGATGAATCCAATTGATCTGTTGGTAATTGACGTATGCTCTCAGATATTGTTCTAGTACTTGATTTAATCGTTCAGACTGTCCGTCGGTCTGAGGATGATATGCCGTCGATAATTTAACTTTTATTCCCAATGTAGTCATTATGTTTTTCCAAAGACGTGACGTGAATTGAGACCCTCGATCGGAAATAATTTCTTTTGGAATACCATGCAACCTTATAATGTTATTAATAAATACTTCAACTGTTTGTGAAGCAGTTGGTAGTTTCTGTAGGGGGATAAAATGCCCCATTTTGGTCATTCTGTCAACTACCACCATGATCACCGTGTTTTTATTAGAGGGCGGCAAATCAGTAATCAAATCCATTGTCAGGGAAGTCCAAGGTTGTGTGGCTACCGGAAGCGGTTGTAATAATCCATAGTCTCTGTGTCTGTCGACAGTGGTGCGTGCACAGGTCTCGCAAGTTTTGATGTAGTCCTTTATGAATTTTGTCATTCCAGGTAAGGTGAAATCCTTCTTTACAAGTTCTAAGGTCTTCTTGACACCATAGTGTCCTGCTAACTTTGCATCGTGCCTACTTTTAATAACATCTAGTTTTAATTCGTCGGGAACATATATTTTATTACCTAAATATACTATGCCTTCAGATACAACGTGGGTTTTATTCGTCTTTTCGCTTAACCTTCTTGCGAGCCTTGTTGCTCCGCCTCTTAGGACCCGTTTGAATTTAGCTTTTAATTCATTTTCAGGAGTTACAATTGCATTTACAAAAAATTCGGGCGAGAAGATATTTTTTTCGGGTTGTTGCAGCTCTATTATTCCTGGGGGGCGAGAGAGCGCATCCGCACGTGGATTATTTTTGCCTTGGATATACGTAATGTTTAGTTTATATCTGCTTAGAATTAAGGACCATCGAGCATGTCGTTGGTTTAGGGTTTTAGCATTTTTGAAGAACTCTAAATTTTTATGGTCAGTATATACGTTTATAACAAACGGTGATCCTTCTAAATGATGTCTCCAATGTACTAAGGCTGAGATAATAGACAACATTTCCTTGTTATAAATATCATAACTTTGTTCGGCTTGGGTGAGTTTTCTTGAATAGTATGCTACTGGTCTTCGATTTCCATTACTATCTTCCTGGGCTAGAACAGCCCCGATTGCAACATTCGAAGCATCTGTTTCCACATGGAATGGTTTCTCTGGGTCCGGGTAAATCAAAACAGGCGTTGAGGTTAATTTTCTTTTTAGTTCTTCGAATGCTTGATTAGCATTCCCAGTCCATTTAAATGGTAAATTTTTCTTTTGGATCGTATCCGTTATCGGTGCAGTTAATTCTGAAAAGTTTGGAATAAATTCGCGGTGGTAGTTTGCGAACCCCATCAGGCTTTGCACGTCTTTGATCGATTTGGGCGCCGGTCGATTCCAAATACTGTCTGTTCTTTCAGGGTCTACGCTTATGCCTTCGTTTGATATAATGTGACCCAAGAAGTTGACTCGTGAAACAGAGAATTCGCATTTTTTAAGACTGCAATATAAACCGTTTTCTAGTAGTTTCTTTAATATTATCCTCACATGTTCGACGTGTTCTTTTTTGTTGTTCGAAAAAATTAGAATATCATCCAGATAAGCCACAGCATAAACATCCAGAACATCACGTAAGACATCGTTTATAAAATGTTGGAAAGTCGCCGGGGCGTTAGTCAGCCCAAAAGGCATGACTAAATACTCAAATAGTCCTTGTTGACAGCGAAAAGTTGTTTTGTATTCATCGCCTTCTCTTATTCTAAGTAGGTGATACGCATTTTTTAAATCCAATTTAGTAAATATAGACGCCCCCTTAAGCCTGTCTAGACAGTAGTCTATTCTGGGTAGAGGATATCGATTCTTGATGGTTATGGAATTCAGCTTCCTATAATCAACGCATAATCGTAAACTTCCGTCCTTTTTTTTTACAAACATTACGGGTGATGATGTTTGGGAACTAGCGCTTCTAATAAATCCCTTTTCGAGATTCTCTTTTACGTATCGTAATAATTCCTGATTTTCCGGTTCGGTTAAATTATATATAGGTCCCCAAGGCAACTGTTTACCTTCTTCTGTGTCGATTGGACAATCGTAAGGCCTGCTGGGAGGTAAGGAGTTTGCCATATTTTCATCAAAGACTTCCTTTAGGTCTCCATATTCTTCCGGAACCTTTTGTAATGGTTCTTCTTCTGGTTTGTTCTTGACTTCATATTGATTTTCGAAATCTAAGCTACTAACTGAATCGTCTTCTGTTTTACCTTCTACTTTGCTTATAGCTTCTTCCTCATCATCATCTTCAGCCGAAAAAAATTCGTCTTCACCAGAGGAAGAGCTAGTATCGATAAGCCTTCTGCGTTAAATATTGCATCTGCCGTTTCTGTCTCAATTGTGCAATTTTCTACGCAGTAAGTTGAGTCAAAATTAATTCTCATTGTTTTCCAATCTATGGCAGGTTGGTGCTTTTGCAACCACGATAGCCCCAAGATAATTGGGACATGTTTTGACTCGATCACCCAAAATTTAATGTTTTCCTGATGGTTTTGTTTATCAAATGTTACTAATAATGATTCTGTTTGAAGCCTTACCGGGGTTGTCATTAAAGGTCTACCACTGACTGTTTCTACTCTTATCTCCCTGTGTGTCTTGTGTGTGGGAACAAAATTGTTTTTAACAAACTGGTCACTTATAAAGGTGGAACTCGCTCCGGAGTCAATAAGAGCAAAGGTTGAAATTTCCACTTTATTTAATGTTAATTTGATATTGACTAAAGATCGATCAATATTGTCTGTTAAAATGCTATGGCAGTCCAAAACTATATTCCCATCTAGTTCTGGACAGTATCTTTTCCCTGAATGTTTCTTTTTGGGCAGTCTTTATAGGTGCCCCTTTTCTCCGCAATATATGCAGAGGCCAAGACGCATTCTGCGAGCTCTTTCTTCGAGAGTTAGTTTACCCTTTACCCTCAGGAAGTCAACATCCATGGCGTTCGGATCCCTGGGATAATGTCTTACAAACGCAGCCCTGGGCAAGTCACTACTGTTAATGCTGTCTCTGGTAGATAACCGATGGCCTATTCTTGTGGCTTTGATGACGGTGGCTTCTAACGTGGTTGGGATATCTTCCAGGATTAGTATGTCAACAACTCGTGGAGCAAGCCCTCGCAGATACTGGTCGATTAATGCCTTTTGATCAAACCCCGTATCATTGGCTATCTGTCTAAATTTTGCTGAATATTCAGCTACAGTACCTGATTTCTGGCGGAGTCGGCGGAGTTGATTTGTGGCGTCGATTTCGATGGAAGGGTCAGAAAAGTACGATTGGAATGCGGTTAGAAAGCTAGTATAGTTGTTCAACGTGTCAGAGTTGCTGGAAATTAATTCGCCAAGCCAGACACTTGCTGCACCAGTAAAGTGTGCGCCCAAGAATTGGATCTTGAGTTGATCAGTGGTCAACATACTACTTCTGACCCAGAATTGATATGTCATGGAGGACATAAAAGGGCGATAGCCAGATGGCGACCCGTCAAAAGTAGTCATGTCAGGAAGCCTATATCTTTCAGGAGAAAATGTCAGGAGGGTTTCATTGGCACTAGGAGGTGGTGGTAAAACGGTTGTTTTAGCTCTGGGAGGCTGATGCTCGGTTGTAGTTTCAACCGTTGGAGTTCTGATAGGCTGTTCAAAAGCAGCATCAATCATCATTGCTTCGATGTAGTCAGGGTTATAGTTCTGATTCATGGTTTTCTGGATTTTTAGAGCAGATTTTACTGTCAGATTTCAGATTTGTTTTCAATGGAAATAATTGTTTTCGAGAATATTTTTGTCAGAATAGATTTATTAATATGAATAGTAATAAAGTATAAAAGTCACTAAGAATAAGCACTAGGAAGTTAAAGGGATCAACTAATATTGTTAATCTGCTTAGCCGTTCCCTTCGAGTACGAAGAGATGTATTTATATCGTCGAGTTGCTTCTGCTTCACCGATGAACCCTCTTCGTTTGAAATGGTTCTTTTGACATCAAGGTTCATTGAATTTTGGCGTCAATTTCCTTCTTTTCCTGAAAAGTCTATTGAAAGTTTGTGAATAAAACTTGTTGAATGATTTTAGTTCTATTCAAAGATCTTTTCAATAGGAGATGTTAGCGAATCCTAACACCTCGTTACGAGGGCAGGATCCTTTATGAATTCTCATATATCATAACAATATTGTTTATTTATTACAATATAATTAATTAATATTAATGATTACATGAATATCATTAATATAATGTATATTAATTCATTAAGTATATTATTTATAATATTTAGATTTTATTATTTTTAGTTATATATTAAGTTTTATTACAAACTTAGTTGTATAAAAGGGTTTACATTTCCCTTTGATGACAACTAAGTTTAACAATCTCGTAAATTACTTTTAAAGTTTTATTAGTTATAATTTATAAATATGTGTGTTCAACATATCATTATGGATGGTTTTAAATTATAACCATAACATTTACCGACCTTCACATTATTAATTTAATGTTTTAGTTACAGTGAAATTCAAAAATGTCTCAAAATAATGATCTTAATTTTCAAAGTGTAATATCTCGCTCAATAATATCCAGCAATTAGATATTTTTATATTATATAATGCACAATGGTAAAAATTAATTTTATATAATTATTATTATTATTGGTTAAAAATTCATTATTATTTATAAAATGAAAAAATTTTTATAATGAGACAATTTTGGGAATTTTTCAAAAAAAAATTTAAACTATCATAACTATATGAATTCAAATTTAAAATTTTTAAAACTTTTACTATAATAATATATAAAAATATTATACTAATTAATATAATAATTTTTTAAAAAATGATATCTGAACAACGTAAACTGGTTATAAAAAACGCGATACTTGTAGGCAGAAGCATTGACCAAATCATTATAGAAAATGGAGTTAGTAAAGCAACAATATACAGAATTAAAGCAGCAATGAATATCAATTTACAGGCTAATAAACGCGGTCGTCCAGCGTAGCTTTCATCGCAAAGCAAGCGAATATGTATTAGAAAGATATTATCTGAAGAGTATCGATCTGCTACTTAGATACAAAAGAAGTGGGAAATGGATAACATTGTTAGTGCTAGTAAGTCTACAATATATAGGGCTTTTTATGATCTAAAAGCCGTTGCAAAAAAGAAGGCCTCCAAACCGAAACTGAGCCTTAAAAATATTGAAAAAAGGTTGAGATTCGCAAAATCTCATCGCCACTGGACTACTGATGATTGGAGGCGAGTAATTTGGTCCGACGAAACTAAAATCAACCGATTTGGATCTGATGGAAATGAATGGACTTGGGTTCGTGATGGTGTGAGTCTACAGCCGCACAATATTAACCAGACCGTAAAACACGGTGTAATATCAATAATGGTTTGGGGATGCATCACAGCATCTAGAACTGGCTACATGTGCCGAATAGAAGGAATCTTAAACAAGGGAGGTTATTTAAACATTTTAAAAGACGAGCTTAGCAATACAATAAAGTACTACAAGTTGGATCCCAAGTCAATAATATTTCAACATGACAATCATCCTAAACATACCGCAAAGTTAGTTACCAGCTGGCTTGAAAACCAGGAATATAATACATTGGACTGGCCGCCACAATCTCAAGACTTAAACCCAATCGAACTATATGAGCAATCATCAAAAGACGCCTAAATAGATACAGTGTCACAGAACGAGTTTTATTGGTTAAACGGGTTTTACTTCTTAGGAATTACAACAAAGCATAAAACAAATGATTTTATAGAAGTAGAATTTTACAATATAATTATGGGTAGTATGATGTAACATTATTGGCTGTTACATACAGTAAACCTCCGTACGGGATGATCGAATTAGGGGAGCGAATAGAAACGGAATGGAATCAAATTACAGTGGAAACAATAGTTGGACTCATAGATAGTATGCACTAAAGAATTGAGGCACTTATCAAGTCTAAAGGAATGTGGACAGAATTTAAAGTTTTTTTTTGAAAATATCCCAAAATTGAAGTATCTTTAAAAAAATTTCAATTAAAAATTTCTTTAGGATTTTTTGACCAATATAATTATAGTTTATTTCATATGAATTAATTTCAGGATATTATTGAACGATTTTAACGCTTTGAAAATTATTATCAATAATTTGAAACATTTTTGAAACTCACTGTATATACATTACATGATCTGTACTTCCAGTGATCTGTACATCGATTCCCCTAACCATGAATGGTTTGGTTTCTTTTATTGAATGCAAATGTTCTGTTTTTTTTACAATATATTTACTTCTTTTTTAAAGTTCACAGGTATTCACTAAATATTTAAAAAGTTTGCTGCTGTTTTGTAAGTATTAGTTTTCTTTCATGAACCTTCGAGTAACTTCTAATTGTCAGGACTTGACAACTGATTGTTATTAATAAAGTTATATTTTGAAGCTATAGTTATAGAATAATAATTTAATTCTAAAGAACTTTATATATATAATCCTAACAATTTTAGTTTTATAACATACTATAAAATTCGAAATTAATTTCATAACAACTGATTTCTTAACATGAAACTAAATAGAACGCTACAATAGTAAATGTAATTTAATTTGGAGATGGGGGTTGGGAAATTGAAAATAAATATTATCCAATTTTGGTTTACCCAAAACGTGGATAATTTCCTTTCTCCCAAAATCAGGTTAATTTTGGTTTTACCCATAAGTATTTCATTTTGGTATTTTTTCTTAAATTTCATCATTGGATCTTGACACTAATCCCATATGTTGTTCTTGCTGTACCCTTATAATTAGTTGTTCAATTTGCTGTGGTTTTGGGAATTCTTTCCAAATGTTTCCCTCTTTTCTGCAGATTATATCGTTGTTTAGTTTATACTTGTCTTTTATCTTTGCTTCTTGTCTTAATATTTTTTCTTTCAATTTTACGTAACTTTCTTCATTAATATATAATACTTCTTCCTTCAACTGAATTGGGATTTCCTGCCACGGAAATCTTATTAAATGGTCCGCTGGGTTCTTTAGACCTTCACGATGTATGACTTCGAAATCGTAGTGGCGCAGTTTCGCCACCCACCTTCCTAATCGCCCTTTACCTACAGGATTCTTAAACAGTGATACTAATGCTTGATGATCGGTAATGATGGTAAATTTTCTTCCATACACATAGTAATGGAATTGGTCTATGGCCCAAACCATAGCTAATCCTTCTAAGTGTGTGATGGCGTAGTTTTCTTCTGCTTTCTGCAGAGTTCTTGAAGCGTAAGCGATTACTTTGTCCTTTCCTTCTTTTCCTTGCGTGAGTATTGCTCCCAATCCTTTTATACTTGCATCTGTGATAATTGTAAATTTCTGATTCCAATCTGGGTACTGTAAGATTGGTTCTTGCATTAATATATCTTTTAGTTTGTTGAAAGCTTGTTGGCAGTCTTCCGTCCATTTGAATTCCTTATCCTTTTTCAAAAAACTGCTTATTGGTTTAGCAACTTCACTGAACCCTTTTATGAACTTTCTGTAGTATCCTACCATACCTAAGAAGCTTCTTATTGCTGTTATATTTCTTGGTATTGGTAGGGCTTGTACTGCTTTTATTTTCGATTTATCTGGTTTAAGTCCTTCTGCTGTTACTATATGTCCCAAGTAACTGATTTGTTGATATGCGAACTTTGACTTTTCCGTATTTAGTTTGATCTCTGCCCTTTGTAATTTGTCTAAAGTCTCTTTTAGGTGTACCAAGTGTTCTTCATATGTTTTACTGTAGATGATTACGTCGTCGATGTAAACCATGACGTGTTTCCATAATTCTGCAGCTAATACTGTTTCCATAATTCTTTGAAACAGCGCCGGTGCGTTTGTCAATCCGAAAGGGAGTACTGGAAATTGATATAATCCCATAACTGGTCCTGGTGTAAATGCTGTTATTTCCTGACTTGCGGTGTCTAGTGGTATTTGCCAATAACCACTAAGTGCATCCAAAGTTGTAAAATACTTTGCTCCGTCCAGTCTGCTTAGTATTTCATCCATGTGCGGGAGTGGGTATGAATCTGCTTTAGTAATCTCGTTTATTTTCCGATAGTCGATACAAATCCGCTTCTTCCCATCCTTCTTTTTCACCACTACCATCGGTGATGAATATGGGGACGAAGATTTTACGATTATCTTTTGTTGGATCATGTCGTGTATTTGCTCTGCTATTTCGTCCTGTAATTGTTTTGCAAGTTTGTATGGTCTTTGTCTTATTGGTGTTTTGTCGAGTAGTTCGATACTGCAAGGTTCTACATCTGCTGCATGCAGTTCTTCCAATTTCGTGTGAAATAAATTGGGGTAGGTTTCCAATAAACGGACTAGTTCTCTCTGTTGTGCTTCTGTTAGGTTCTCGTTGATCTGATACTTCTTCTTCTTTTCAATTAAATATTATTTGTCCTCATTTGAATTGTGATAAGACAATTCTACTGGTACTTGATGAGTTTGGTTGTCAATTATTACGCTCATCGTTGGTGGGTTTATCGTCATTGTCACCGACAGTTGAAACATTAAATCCAAACCTATTAGTAATAAGTTTCTTTTTCCTTCGATTACTCGGAAATCTGTAGTACATTTAAAAGTGCCAAAGGTGAGTGTTACTGCCTTCAATTCTGCAGCGCTGAATCTTTCACCAGATACGCCAATTATTTTAATGTATGTTGGTGTCAGGACTTGACACTAAGTACTAGTTGTATTGACTATGAGAATAGAAATTTAATAGATACTATGAGATGTAAAGTATTTTATTGCTAAAGTATCCTAAAGTAAAAAAATCCTTGTTCTTATATAGTTTTACAATTTATTTATTCGTTAGAAAATTCTTTAAAGACTATATATAAAGTAAACTAAAACTAAAACTAAACTTTAAATATTATCAACTCCACAGTTGATAATAAATATTGCTATTTTAGGTACTACCCAAATGGAAAATATTAATTCATACTCCATAATTAATAATTTTGGAGTACGAATGAAAGTAGAGTAAATGTTAATTGTATTAAAATTTGTTATTTAATTTGTAATTAAAAATATTTATAATGTCATGCATGGATCATGACAAAAATACTAAAATGAATCTATGTACAAAATAAAAAGTAATCTAACCAATACAAGTAAAAATAAATTTCTCGTGAAATTCCATTATTAAAATATTCACTGACCACTTTTGTTAGGAACATTATATTCAAGTATCCAAGGTTGGGGTGAATTATTACTTATCCTTGAGGTCGAGATGCTTTTTATTTGTGATTTTATATATATAGTTATTTTTAAGGAATAGTACTAAATATTAGGAATTAAGGAATAAGAAATGTTTCACTCGAACTTTCATCAGGGCGATAGATCGAGTCGGTATTTATAGTTTTATTTCCTGGTCCGGGTACAGGAATTTTATACTAATAGCTATTAGTATAAGTTTATTGAATTGTAGAATATTCCCAAGTTGTTTACCCTCGGCCTCGAATGGGAATATTCTATGTGGAATATTGTTTTAAGCAACAAATTAACTTATAAGGAACTAACCAATAGGAATCATTATCCATTTAATTAGTTAGTATATAAACCTTACCAAAGCTTATTTGTAAACTTTAAGTCTTTTAATCTCGTTTATTTAGTATCTATACTATTACAATAAAGACAATCATAACATAACTATACGATTATTGTTTGCATGATAGATGCAAAAATCTGGCATGATTGAATGATACAGAATTAAGCAGTGGAATCAGATATGGTTTTGGGAAGTTAGTTGAGGTCTACAAGGTAGGAGTGTATCGGTGGAAACGGGAATTAGATTCGCATAACAATGAAATTATAAAAAGGTGTTGGGTTGTGTCAGCATGATCATGCATACGTAATTGAAATTGGTTTATGTCAGCATGAT
>LSSK01000304.1:0-48573 GCA_001969505.1 Zancudomyces culisetae
AAGAATTATAAATATTCAAGTGGAAAACACGCCCTTAAAATGCCCAGTTTGGTTAACTTTTAATTCTCTATTAAGTACAAACCTGATTATCGCTTAAATGCAACCGAATGAAGTGTGGTTATTTTATTTTACTCTACAACCTAAACTCCTCCAAAAAGTAAAACCACATAGAGTTTTAAACGCAACTGCTTGCAAAAAACCAATTCAAAATCAGCCTACATCCGCACATGTACAAGCTTGGAGTTTTGTTATTAAATATGTAAAGAATATCTGCAAGAATTCGTAATACTCTGCAGCTAGCTTAAAAGAAAATATTGAGAATATTACCTCTGTACTAGCTTCCACTAGACTGTTCCTAATGGAAAAAGAACAAGTGTTACATACAAATTACATGGGTGTTATTTTAGGAGCCAGCGCACTTTTTTTTAGAATGGAGTGCTGTTCAATTTTTTTATAAACTATTATAACGATTAAATATAAATAGGCTTCAGAACCCACGAGATCGTATTTTTACTAATAAGACTGCTTTAAATATAAATATTTTGATCAAGAACCATTAGGCTAAACAAAAATAACTTAAGAATTACCTATTTGGATTTAAGGAAACAAGCAAACTTGAGCACAAAATTTTGAACATCTGACGCAAGCCTTTTTTTTAGCAAAATGTATAAACGTGGTAATAATCCTGGCGTTCCTTACCGGACTGGTTTAAACCCAAACACTTCTGCATCATCTTATGCTAGTGCACCTGGTAGCAGTCCTGGCGTTCCTTACCAACCTAGTTTAAACCCAAACACTCCTGCGGAGTCTTATGCTAGTGCGCCTATTGATAATCCTGACGCGCTTCACCAGGCTGGTTTAAACCCAAATACTCCTGCGGGATCTTATGGTAGTACGCTCGAGACTAGCCACGACCAGTACGATACAACTTATCATTCAGTACCTACCAAGCACGAACATCCTCGAAAAAAACACAAAACAATATACCCAGTAATATTAAACCCGCCTGATGCAGAATGACCGTAAAAAAGGTAATATCGCTCCTTCTCCAGGATACAATTAAATTTATTCTAAATATATTTTTGTGATAATAGCGGATGCGACAAGTGAAGCAACAGCGAGCATGAAGGAGCCACTTTGTCAAAGTGTGAAATGAGCCTTGTTTTTTATATATTGGAGCTCTCTTTGCAAACGGCCAGGTCAAAATAACCTTAATTTTCTCTCCTGGACCCCCGTTTCGGTTTTATTTATCATCATCATTTTATACTCAAATTAAAGATGGAGGTTTTTTAAAGAGGAAACTCGAATTTTTTACAAAGTCTTTATATTTTTTTAGTTTATGAGAATAAACTAAAAATAGTGCGCAACCTGCATTAATATGATTAAACTAAAGGAAATGGTCAAAAAGGCTATAAAAGCAAATACCATCTACAAAACCATAAAAGACGATATCTGCGTTTACTGAATTTTGGAAAATCCTCGTAAACTTGAACTGATTCTAGCTTTGTATTGTGCTTTTTTTATCTTTTTTTTTTAGTGGTCGATTTAATTAAGCTTTGCAGACCCATTTACATTTACTATACTATTGTTGTTTGTTAATAGTGCAATATTAAACATGCTTTTATTATTTAACAACACAAATATAAACATGAATACCTGGAGCTAAATTCTGAGTATACCATAAAATACCGATGAAATTCTTTAAATATATAGTAAGTTTCACGGGTTTCAACTTCTAATTAATCGTATGGTTTACAAGATCATAAAAAAGACTGTTTTCTTTAGAACAGTGGTTTATTTGCGTCACGGTGTTTAAATCGGAAATTTAAGTACACTTATAAGAAGGTAGTAATTTACTTTCAAAAAATCTAAATTCTAAAAAGACAATAAATACTTACAATCAAAACAAATGTCGAGATATTTCAAACAAAAAAATAAAAGCAAAAAAAGTAAAAAGAGAGTTATCGAGAAACGTACAAGTGCAAAAACGTATTCAAGACAAACAGCTTTTGCGAATGGTTGAGGATGTCGAATTTGGTATGAAGTTCCATGGAGTTTGCAAAAGTATTGGTCGGGAAAGCCACCCGTCCTGAGTCACCACCCTGGGTTATTGAGTACGTTTCTAGATTACCGAGCTTAGTATTTTCGTTGTGAGGTGTGCTGCGGCCACTATTAAAAACTCTACCTCCTTGCAAGTTTGGTGAAGGATTCTCAACCAGATTAAATTCTTGCAAGTAATTAGCATTATCGCTACCACCTTTCACTGGTGTTGGTTTACCAAGGTTTTCTGTATCTTCTGAGACAGATGTTGAAAATGTTACCGAATTGTATGGCGTGAGAAAGTCATCAAAAATACTCGATTTCCTCTGAGTAAAGACCTCAGAGTTGTCCTTATATGTGCCGGATTCTGTCAGCACTTTCGGCTCTGCAGGCATAACAAAGTCAAAAAGCGGCTTTTTCAACCCATCCGGTTTACAACTGACATTTTCTTCAGATTCATGTTGACATAGGGAATAGCAACAGTAGGTAATTACAGATGATTTGCGTTTAGAGGCTTCACTCATATCTGAAATAAGCCCAATTCCACTATTTATTCCTCCCATAATTGCGTTATCTGCCACAGAGTGTGTGGTGTTAACTATTATCATGGCCATTACCATATAAAGACCATATGAAAGAAGCTCATCAAATACATTCAGTAATAATGCTTTCCAGACAAAATATAACTTTTTATCCGAGAATTTCGGATCTAAAAATAATGAAGATCTGGGAGATTGGCCCATATCAGATTCGGTGCCCATTTCCTTGTTGAGAGATGCAGAGGACGAAGAGAAGAGGGCGGAAATGGATGAGCACGTGGCGAATATATGCTCAAATATGACCAGTATTTCGATCCCAGGATGTGTGCTTTTGCCCACTTGCTTGAGTAAATTGATATTGTTAACAGAATTCTGGAATACATATAGCAAGTTACAAAAGTTTTGTTGTTGGTTTTCAGAGATCAAATTGAATAAAATATTTTTCCAAATATCCGAATAGTTCATTGCAGGTGCGAAAATGGCGCTCGAGATATTTGGGGTTTTCAAAACACAAGCGCGGACAAACTGACCTAAAACATCGCCAGACCTGCCCTTATCCTCGGTTGGAGAGTTAATCGTTGTTGATAGTGAACCAGCTGTAGTATTAGATGAAAAATATTGACTATCACCGCACTTGCAAATAGCGATAGCTAAGCACAGACCATCGCTATTGCGAAAATCTGTGTCAGCGGAAACAATGGGGTGAAATTCAGCAGGCCCTTCTTTCGACAAATCTGATCCAATAAATCTATCTTTAAAGTTGTTATACATGACTTTTGCAGCATCCAGATGTTTTTCACCCAACAAAAAGAACCAACAAGCATCGAAATATCTCTGCTTGCTCAGCAACACGTATGCATTTTTTGTCGCTGCTAATTTGGTCTTGGCACGCTCTTCGACACTACTACCTGTTGATGTTGATAGTAGTTTGGATATAAAGCCGTATATTTTACCCTGCTCAGAATGATTGTTTTGTGCCAGCTTCCAGATCTGCAGTAATAGCTGCTTGCGACCAATCAGCGTATAAAACAACGAAGCAATCGTCAAGTGCTCTTTGTACCCATCGTCATCTCCCTTTTTGAGACACTGATGAGCAGCTGAATACTCATTCCTGGCACACAACTCAATCAACCCAACAAACTTGCTCTGATCATTAAGCCATAGTGGAATTCCTAAATTGCGTGCCATTTCCCAGCTGACTTTTGTCAGCTCACTTCCATGAAAGCCATCAATCTCATTTACGTACTGAAGGTATATCTTCATGGCACTTTCATACACCAAATTCTGTGTGTTGCTAAGTCTTGCAAACGAAAACTCCTTATATCTAACTAACCGGTCCCTCGGAAATTTTCTAAGAATGTTTATTTGAAGCATCAACAGATAATAGAAGCCCATAGAATCAACCAACGTATATATTCCCTGTAGATGACCCAATGCCAAAACAATTGTTCTCAAATCTTCGAGCTCCTGGACGTTGTACTCTGAGTTTTCCAATTTTAAGAGTATTCCACATATTTTTCTAGCAAGCTCCAAATCTAATTGACCATGAACGACGTCTTCGTCTTCAGATATATTGTTTTTCTCATCATCTAACCCAAGCTTTTCGCTGGAATCACCAAAAAAATTGTCTCCATCATCAACATCATCAGCCCCAAATGAAAATGTTCTTGATCTTACACTTTTTGCTTTCTTTTTTAGCTCTGCTTTTCTAAGTTCGCTATAGCTACTGAACCCACAAAACTCAGAGCTTATAATCGACTCAATCTCTGATAAATCCAACATCTCAAAATACGACGACATGTTGAACGTTGCTGATTTGTCTCTACGATGTTTTTGTTGTAAAAATAAACCAAAATCGTAGAGCATCTTGTATACTACTTCAGTTTTTCCTAAAATTACTAGGCTCCTTATAAACTCGTAATGAATTTTATAAGAATAGTCACTTTCTTTGTTGTCCACCTTATAATACCCAAAATTTGCCCTTTTGAGCTCCTGGCTCATATAGCTCCTCATATCCATTTGTTTACCACCTGCATTATACATCAATGGGACTTTTACAATTTCACCGATTCCTCCAATTGCAAGCGATATTGGGCGATTCAAAGAAAGTCCATCACTAGCACACCCTTCACCAAAAATTGTAAGCATAGAATCAAGTCCCGATTCTATCATATCAGAATCCCGCGTCTCCAATGATTCTTCAAGGGCTGGGTGTCCTTCTATATTCATTGTATGTTCAAATACCAATTCCCATTTATGCACATATGTCCTGTACTTATGCGCATAGAGATTAACACAATACCTTTCTTTACTGTGCTCGTTACTTTCTACTGAACCATCTTCCCCTTTGTTCTTTGGGGTTCTACTTTTGTATACTATACATAGTAGGGGGAATTTGTTATTTATTCTGTCGCTTATCCGGAAAAACCGAATTGATTTTATCGCAGAACGTTTGAAAGCATCATTGGAAATTGTATAATAATTTCTTTGCGTTAACTTTTGATTTTTTCCCTGAGATCCAATATCTTTGTTAGCCGAAAGAAAGCCAGAAGTTTCATAATTAATGATGTTAAATACACGAATATCGCCACTATTTAAACGTATTGCCAATCTAAAATATCCATCAAAACACACTTGCTCCACCCTGTCATCGGTAATAACCTGCCTGGTGAAACTAATTTTATCCTTTTCGATGTTATCCATCTCAAATTGTTCCTTGATGGTTTCAAAGCCAGAGTATTCACGAATTACTTCTGCTACTTTTTTATCAAGATTCAGCCTAAATAGTTGGAATACGTTTGTGTTTCTATCATAGTTGCTAAATACAGATTCTCTATTTGTGCTACTATTGTTATATTCTACAATATCAAGATTCATATTGGTATTTACTGTAAATTCACCTAGATACTGTGCTAGTATACCTGGCTCCTTCACACACCTCCACACTTGAACGCACTTTTCCAGCTTGGAAAGACTTAGTACAAGATATGAACACTCAAAATCATACTTCATGATTTCGTTATCTGGATAACAAATCGCTAAAAAGTCACTACTTTTCCTCTTCAAGTGACCAAACTCATTTATATCCATGACGTTCATATCATATTGGGCATTACTTGCAATAGTGTATCTAAAAATACCAAGATCTGTAGCTACAATGACTTCGTCCTGATTTGGCGCTATGTGCATACTTTTGATTTGTGCATATTTTGTTTCATAAAGTGGTACTGAGTGTGATATAATAACATCGCTATCATGGCGGAGGCGATTCCAGTAATATATAGTGTTTTTTTTATCAGCTGCTAGTAATACGCCCTTCGTTCCTCCTACAACGCGCATTACGGCGTCATTTCCGTTCTCAAACCCATCTATAACTTTTTCCAACTTCAAGGGCTCAAACGCCTCCTCATCTCCCTGCTTCAACTTTTTTTGTGTAGAAAACACAAATAATCTTCCGTATTTATCACTTACCATGACATAAAACAGTGTATCGGATACTCTCACCACTTTTGTCTTTAACTCTTGTCCCTCTAAATTCAGTTGCCCAGCAAAATCTTTCGATTGCTCAGTAAAAATGTAAAACGTGGTCTTTGGTAGATTAAAATGTGCTTTTCTCTGAATCACCCATCCACTCAATACACCACCTTCATGCAACCTGTACAGAATTTTTTTCTCTGCTTTATTCGAATTAGTACTGTTATTCCCGACATCCACTTTTCCTGTTTGATTAAGCTGCCTCAATTTTAGTAATTTTGATTTATTAGTTCGAGATAGGTAATTTATAGTTAACATTGGGTAGTATCCCACAGGATCCATGCTCTCGACTTCGCTAAGTTCCTTCTTATTCCCCTTTTCGTCAATTCCAAACCCACCCCACCCTCTTATTTTACCGTCTTCACAGATCGTACAAATCTCTGATTGAAACTTTCTCGCATGGTCCTCCATCCAAAATATCTCGTTTACTCCTCGAGGGTGTTCAAGGTATTGAAAGTTTCTTTTACCTACTCCTGTCTTGCTCCACAGCTTGGGATACCTATCTGCCTTCCCTAATGTGATGAATAAATCCTGACACCGTGCAACCACAATTTTTTCAATTTTTTGACTCAGTCTATTTACAGTTATGTATACTTAGTTACCTATCAACGTTTCTGTAAGTTACTAAATGATAGAGTAGTCAAAATTTCCATAAAATTTTCTTACTGTTCACTCCAAACCTGTACATATCTCCCTTCACCTGTACCATCTCCACTTTCATCTCCACTCTCAAATTGGTATTCGCTAATGTTATTTCCTGAGGTTATGAATATTGTGTTTTCCACTATCCGAGTCAATATTGATACATTATGTTTAATTGTTAATTGACTTGATTATTTTAATGATTTATTATGTACGTGTAGTGTAATAAAACATATAGAAACCGCCATCAGTCTGAAATATTACTTTATCTAGTACACTTACAGCTAGCTCCCCATGACATATTATCTATATCAGATTCCACCTCTTTTTCGCCCATCTTGAACCAGCTTTTGTCTTGAGTTTCGTATTGATACACTACAAATATATTATCCCGTGCGACAGCAACTTTTAAACTGGTTTTGTTGACCGAAATGTGACGCCATGGCTTCTTTTCGCACTTTTTTCCTCTTTCCAATTTACAGTCTATTTCTATCTTCATGACTTTCCAGCTCGGGATAGATACTACTAAGAGATTACACCCGCTAAGATATAACTATTTATTTCGTTTTTTCAGTATTTTGGTTTAATTTTTCGTTATTTATGAATTTAATGATTTAAATAAGAGTAGTCTCTTGAAACTTGTATAATAAAATGAATTTTAGCCGTTAAATCCATGCTCAGCAAGACCCCTCTTAAATAATACACAAAAAATAATAAAGCTCAAGGCAAAAAGGAAATGATGTCCGCAATAAAATAAAATAAGTAGAGACAACAACCTACTGTGATATTTTACTTACAACATATGCTACATTATTGCTTACTAAGGCCTTAAATGAACTATCCTCATTTACCCTTCCGATCAATAATAGCTTCTCGCTCAACATTTGGTATACTGTTTGATGTTTAGTTCAAAACAGGAGGGTGGAACTAAATTTACAAGTTTTGATAGGTTTTTTTCTCTCAAAATCAGATTTATTTTATTATCTGAATACGTGTTATTCTATCTTCGTTCCAACTGTTTAAAGTACTCCCTTAGTTATTATTGACTTCTATTATCGGTTGTTTGATCAAAGTAAAAAAAAAAGTATTTATATTACAAATGAACCTACGATTGTTTAGGAATCACGCATATACCATTCTAAGTGTGTATATGAGTTTACTTTTTTACCTTTTTATTTTGTTTTTTTGAATTAGTGCCGTTTTTGGAAGCAGGATTTTATTATAAAGCTTTTACTGGAGTTTAAATCAATTCGCCGCATTAAAATTCTTTTTATCTTCATTCGATAGTTTGTTTGTTTAATCTTGCAATCCACCAAACATTAAACTTTTATTTGCTACTTTTTTTATTTGCACAAAACAGAAGTCCATTGGTTTTGTATTTTTTTTACGCAGAGAGTTGAGGTAGACAACAAACTCTGGGCTTAGTAGTCCTATTTTGTTCGAAATTTAAGGTTTTCAAAAAAAATTTAATAAAAACTTGTAAAAAGATGGGACGCAAATTACCATCCTCTTAATCCCTGCTTTGTGATATACAGTTAGATCATTCTGCTCATCAGAGCGCATTTCAGAGTTTTTTTTATTTCCTAGTTACAGATTTAGAAAGTGTTATGTTTTCGTACCTATGTGGTATTGGCAGATATTATGATGTTTTGCCATTAATATGATCTGTCCTTGTTTTTAATTGGAAGCTTTTCTGTTAAAAAAAATAGCTAAAATAGAATAAGCATCCTCGATTTTCTCCATCTTGACGTTGAAGAGCGCCTCAAGGGAATTGGGTGATGTGAATATAGGTCTCATGTGATATTTACTTGATAAATCCATCGAACGTAAGCTAGGAAAATGGGGTTAAAATGCTGGTATCATCCAAGAAAACAAGATAATTGTATGTCTGCATCACTCACGTGGAGATAAATTGGAGTATTTATTCGATATCCCTTTTCCTGAAGTTCTAAGATGAAGATAGCTGTGATGACCATCCATAGTCATGGGTTGTTACTTATTTTTGAAGCCCAAACAAACAATCCTACCTTACTCCCACTCCCAGCTTACATATGCATTGTACAAATACCAACACATAAAACAAAGTAGAGATAGGAAGGTTTTTTTTATAGAATAAATGCTTTTAAAACACAACTCCGACTTGATTTACAGTAGAAAAGCGCCTAATAGCCCTTTAATATAACATTTGGTGTTGTATCGAGCATACAGTGTCCTTCAAAAAGAAGACAAAGGGGAGGCGAGATAGATATCCCCTCAAAGCAGATATCATACATCATTTAAGCTCTGTTTTTTATTTTTGAGCTCTTTTTTTGACTTTAACGATAATACGACTCTACCTTAAGATAAAATGGAAAAACTGAGCTTGCAAGTCCGATTTTCTAAAACTAGTTTATTTCTTTTATTTCTTATTTTTCTTTTCCAGTTCATTCATCTCAAACAAGTAGTATTATGCTGATGAATACTAATATTGTGCATTGCTTGATTAGTAATACATTACGATTTTTCCCCCTTTTTGTTTCCACTCATGCTGTTTCACTGTAAAGCTATTCAACCCAAAGATTGCGTAAAATACAAAAAAATAAATGACAAAATCCAGGCAGACTTTCCAAGTTTACTTGGTTGGATTTTATGAGAGTATTTTTTTTGCGTATAAAACAGCTAGCCATGCTTTCATTTGTTCTACTTATTCCATACTTTTAACAAAAAGAATATAAAACAAATTTGTTATTCTTAGGAAAAAACGAGTGCTTGTCGATAATGTTTACGGGAATAGTGGAAATAACAGGAACGGTTTTAAAGCTGGAGTTCATGGACTCTAGCGAATCAGGTGGAAATGGAGTTTCGTTGACAATAAAAGATGCAAAAGAGATTCTTAAAGACTGTCATTTAGGTGATAGCATTGCTATAAATGGTACGTTATATCTCTTGGCATTAAATCTTTTTTGTTTTATACATTTTGTCTAAAAGTTTCAAAACTGTATCCTTTTTTTATTCAACTAGCACCACAAAAACAGCTTAAATACATAAAATATAGTACTCAGCATTAACATATAGAAAACTTTTGACAATAAAAATCTAAATAGGTACATGTTTGACAGTTACCGAGTTCGATGAAGATAGCTTCAAAGTTGGAATAGCTCCCGAAACGCTGGAGAAGACCAATTTGGGTAAGGTCATATATCTTGTTATTGTTGATTCTAGAAATGCGCAGTAGTATTTTTTTTCAATCATTCTATTGATAGTAACATGTCATACTGCTCCATTTTGTTTTAGGATTGCTGAAAGTTGATGAAAAAGTAAATCTAGAACGAGCAGTGGCTATTGGGTTCAGATTCGGGGGTCATTTCGTCCAGGTATGAAACAACCACTTTTTATCGCTTTGTTTTATTTTTTGGTTCACTCGGCCAAAAAAATAAGCCTTTTAATTGTTTTTATGAAGGCCTCCATCGTAAAATCAAGTTTAATAAATCCTTGATTACCCAAGCCAAGTTTGATATACTCAATTCAGCCTATTTTACAACTATAGGGTCATGTAGATACCACGGCAGAAATAGTATCGATAACCCCAGATCAAAACTCCATTTGGTACAGATTCAGAGTGGCTGATCCATCTCTTATGAAATATATAATTCCAAAGGGTTTTATTGCAATCGATGGAACATCATTGACGGTCTGTGACGTGGATGACGTCGAATCTACGTTTACGGTGATGTTGATAGCATACACACAAACCCATGTGATTATGACATCCAAATCTGTGGGAAGTCTGGTTAACATTGAGGTGGATATGCTCGGAAAGTACGTTGATAAAATTGTTGGTTCAACTATCTTTGATGACAGAAGCGGGACCGGAACCTCAAGATTGGAGCAAATGATTGAAACAGTCATCGAGAAAAAAGTTAAGGAGCTGAAACCGAATGATAACAGGTCATCTAGCGAATAATCCATCCACGGGTTCGTTTTTTTTTCTTTATTTTCATTTACTGTTTTTTCTTTGTAAAACTTTGTTTATACATCCATTCACAATTTCTTCTACTACTCTATTATTTACATCGACCCATTACTTTTTCGGGCTTTAATTCGATAGTAAAAGGCAGGTTGAATTATCTTTGAGTGGATGATACATGAAATTATTCTATCAAGTATGAAATGCGCCCTATGTGGTGATAATAATTAAGTTGTCAAAAGAAAAGCAGTCCATGCATTTAGATAGGTATTTGTACCATCAATGATACAGCCTTACCTTGTTGAGGATTATGCTACTTATTTCCAAAATCCCTTTTTTAGGACTTGACAATGAAAAACTTGATACAAAATATACTAGTGCTTAAATCTGATATGTGCTTTGGGCAGTCAGTATGAAAATGTCTAATTTTTTGTGTAATTTTTATGGCTGGTATATTCTTCCTGTTATTCATTCCTCATTGCTCTTTCTTCTTACAGTTTTTCTTTATAAATTGATACAATCTCCCTAATAACAAAGTTAGTTATTATTTTACATTCCACTAACGCGTTGAAATGAAACTCACAGATTGGCTAGGGATGGTAGTGAAAGGACAGAAATACTCAATAAAAAACAACCACAGAATAATAACAATTCAACTTCATGAGTACCCTTGTGGATACCAAGACCCCGATGACAACCCTGGTTAAAGGAATAAAAGCAAGTACAATAAGTATAATGGCATACTCTAATCTGTATCAAACTATACTGTCGTACCACAAAAAGGTTAGGATCTCCACCTTGAGCAAGGTATTGAGATCCCTAGCCAAGTTCAAATAAATGATATATTTATTTATTAAAAGGAGCTAAGAACCAAGAATATAGGCAATATACCACTACCAAATGATAACTAAAAGTAAATGCTGATCTACATTCCTGAACAAAAACAAACATTCCCATTAAGAACGCAGAAAAGGAATGACCTTATTCAGATAATTTGTAGACGTTTCCGCACTCAGGGCAGCGATCGTATGGGTGATCACGCTCAACCTTTATCCAGATCAACTCGTGGTCCTCCCCAGGTGGTCCTAAAATTAAGCACACATATATTTAGTATTTTCATTTTTTTTTACTCATAAAGAAAATTCGCAAAAATTGAGTAAATGTGTCTCCTCCTCCTCCCCCTCCCGTAAGCAAAAATCATTAAAGCTTGTTCAAAAATACTAAAAAGTAAATGAAAAAATACCTTGACATCCAATCAAGCGCCATGGAGCTCCAGAGGCGACAACTGTTGGCTCAGTTTTGGTTCCTTTTTTCATCAATTGTAAAGGCTCCATGTCAAATGGTGACTTTCCTTCAAGTGCAGCAAGGCGTTCCAGTCTGGCCATACCAGTGGCTTGCTCCTCATCAGTTCCGAATCTTTCTGGTGGTGCACCTTTTCCAACTTGGATATCAATCTTGTGATCATCTAATAGGATTAAAATTCTTTTATTCTGAGGTTTATTTGAAATTTGCATGTTTATCAGGCTTTTATCAATCTCTTATTTTGTACTAGTAAAATGTGGACAATTCCATGCTTAATTTCATACTTGTAATAATAGAGAAACCCTTCCTCCAGATATTTAAATATACATATATCAGGGAAACGAGTCAAATCCCGAATTACAATCGTGCTCATCAACCTTAATGATAGCAAAAAATTATTCACATTTCTATAATGAAAAGTACAAAGATGACATTTAATGTTTACATACCTGATTTCATGACAGCGGCAGCTGAGAATGGGCGAAGTGATGTGGCTACTGCACTGCGCAAACCAGAAAGGTTCTTCAAGTTTATTACTCGTTTAGTTACGTTCATTTTCGAATTACTGTTATAATCAAATTATAAGTTTGATATATTTATTTATCTAAGCTACCCAATGCCCTAAAATAATAAATTAAAGTTCCTAATTAGAGCTTGTAAAGAAAAGTTAAAAAATTAAAAATTAAAAAAATATTTTTCAGCGTTTTTTTTTCGTTTTTGTCTTTTGGTAGATAACGTTGATATGAAATATTTACTGTCAATTCTGTTATTTCTTGCAGCTATCCTATAAAGTTGATCGTATGTAAATTGGCCAATTGATATGCTTGAAGAGTGTTTTTCAGACACAAAAAATCGGACCACTTATTGCAACTATAATTTCTCGATTTTCAGACAAAACTCCCAAATTCGGGCTAATTATTGAACAATACATTTGACTAATTTAGGATTCCGGGTTAATAAAATGACCTGCAACTTCAATTTCAGTTGATATACATAGCAAGAGCTTCAACCAAAATAGATAGCGAGAACCTAAAAAAAAAAGAAAGTACTGCAACAGGTTTGTGTAAGGCACATAGTAAAAGACTGAGTTTTAAGTTATTATTCTTTTTACTGTACCTCTTTATGGCGTAGGCCAATCTCAGTCGTCTTGCAGAAAATCACATATTATTTACTCGTAATAATGTCAGCAGATTGGAAAATACGTTTCCATTAGCAAGATAGTGAAATAAATATCATACTTCTACTTTCCTAGCACATAAAACTCTTATGATATATTTTTAAAGTATACCTTCAATGATCATGATGTTGATCCAGGACTGAGCATTGAAATTTCAGTATTTTAGTAACTAAATGGATAAACAATCTTTCATTTTAGCTTCAAAAAATAACAATAAAGCAATGTTTTTTATATACAAAAAGATAAGAAAACGAGAGAGGGGGGGGGGAGGTAAGTATAGCTTGGTGAACAATTTTCATTATGGTATGTGTACATAGGTGGTATAGTTGTGTCTTCGAAAAACACTTTGTAAAAATCTCAAAATTTGAGTTTTTTCTGGCTTCATGTATTCTTTTTTTGGCTTTTTTTAATAGTTACTGGTGGGCAACTTTTTAAAAAATCAAAATAAAAGATGAATATATATATTCGAATAAGCTAGTATAATATATATCAATTCAAATAACAAAGAATTTAACAGCCAAGATTAGCTACTATAAAGGAGTGTATGATGTACCAAAATACATATTGGCTACCTACAAAATGAACTCCAAAGGATGAATTTGATATTTAAACATTGTTTCCAAAAGCAACTTCTGCTGGTGTTGGATGGTTTACACAGGTAGGTGGGGCAGTTTTCAGGAGTCGTTCAAAAGTGCGACCATAATATGTTATTTTGAGAAGACACCCTTATGACACGATTCCATAGCTCCACATGTCTCTAGTATAAGTTTTACCTTACTGATTGTTTGTCATTGGAATAAAAAAAGATAATAGCATTTTGTACCCATGAAGATTTGGACAATTAGATTTGCAGTGTTTGAGTAGAAATGGAGGTTTTTTCTAAAAAGATTGAATTAAAGTCGGGTTGTTTGTGGAAATTATAGAAAAACTGAAGCTGAATGATTGGACAAAAGATATACTGATGAAATTGTGTTCGTAATTTTGAACTACAAGTATCAGAGACAAAGGGATTGGCGCTATATTTAGCTCCAAAATACAGATTATATAGGTAGTCGTCAATATCTGTAGTTGAAAAACGAGCTTCAAACAATCGGAATTAGAAAGCATGTTTTACATGCAAAGATAAAAAGCATGTACCCCTTCGTTTAACCTCAAACTTCGAGACTGGAAGGACAATAGCGAAAAAAGAGTGGATGAGATGAGACCAGCCTATTTCACGAATAATTAGACTTATCATATGAATCAATGTACTCATAAAGGCTCATACATAATAAATGTACCCCTGTGCTTTGTCAACAATGAGTTAAATGTATAGTTTTTTTTTTACAAGAGTAATTAATAATTTGATATTATTTTGAAATTGGCAAGAAAAGAATATTAGGTATACCAACTTTCTATTGCGTATAAAGCTAAAGCAAGAAATAAGACAGAAAATAAATATCTTGTTTTATGGCTGTTATGATGATAATCTTACAAGTCTGAAAAACAGAACAGATAAAAAAAGCTACACTTTTCTTTCTTTGATAACAAAAAACATCAAAAAAATAAAATAGAATAAAATATAACAATATCCAGCATAGTTTTTTTATATTCATAGTTTTGACTTACTACACTTGTACATACTTTTTGCAACACATATATAGCGTACATCACTGTAATTTATAAAACTCTACGGATACTAATCATCATCCCTCACTAAAACAAATACATAACCATAGGCAGGAATAAAGGCTAGGAATAGGATGATCAAGTTATTGCTGGCAGTGCTAATCCAATCAGTGGCAGTAAGGTCTCTTGACCAATTAGTCATAAAGGGAAACAAGTTTTTTAACGCGCGTACTGGAGAGCAATTTTACTTTAAAGGTGTCGATTACCAACCAAGGTTAGGTAATACTGCTGCAAATCCAGATCCGTTGGCGGATGTAGCAGGGTGTAAGCGAGATATAGAGGCCTTCAAGGATCTGGGTCTAAACTCAATACGTGTGTATGAGGTAGACTACAATAACAATCACGATGAGTGCATGAAAGCATTAGATGATGCAGGGATTTATCTAGTATTAGATGTCCCTTCTCCAAAATACTCCGTTAACAGAGCCTCACCTACTTGGGATACTTATTTGTTCGAAAACTACAAGAAAAAGGTAGACGCGTTTATGAAATATCCAAATCTAGCAGCATTTCTTATTGGAAATGAAGTGACGAATGACAAAACCACAACTCCAGCTTCAGCTTATGTAAAAGCCGCCTTGAGAGATATAAAAACATATTTAAATTCTACAGGAAATCAGATCCCTGTTGGATATGCAGATAACGATGACGAAGAGATTAGATTGTCATTGATAGATTATTTTAATTGCGGCGATGATCCGATGGCAAGAGCGGATTTCTATGGAGTGAACACGTATAGATGGTGTGGAAACGTAAATTTCAAAACCTCCGGATACGCAAACATGATACAGCCCTTTGTAGACTATGGTATACCTGTAATGATTACCGAGTATGGCTGCAACAAAGTACAACCAAGAACATTTAGCGAAGTCAAGGCCATCTACAGTCCTGAACTATCAGAAATTCTTTCTGGTGGGTTTGTGTACGAGTATAGTCAAGAGGATAATAATTATGGGCTAGTTACTGTAACACAAGGAAGCTCTAGTGTTAAGAAAACACCCGATTATCCATACCTAAAGAGTGCTTATGGTATGCCTATGCCAGCAGGCGTAAATATGAAGAATTACAACCCATCAATTAGTCAAAGGGCCTGTCCTGAAGTTGGTAATGCATGGAGAGTAGGAACTGTATTGCCACCAACACCCAAGTTCAAGACTTGTGAGTGTATGATGGATTCATTGAACTGCATTATCGATCCACCTGCAGACTTCTATAACATGGGTGATACAACCAAAGAATATGGGTTAACAGCAGATAATATTTGTGGGTTGACATCATGTGATAAAGTGGGAGGAGACACAGTTAACGGAACATATGGTGATTTTAGTTATTGCTCGCCTGTTCAAAGAATCTCATGGATTATAAACAAAAACCTTGTCAACAATGGTATGGACAAAAAGAGCTGTAGTATTGCAGGTATACAAACCAAATACATTGAGTCTCCAAAACAGTCAAGCATTAAAAACTGTGGGTCTGTTGTAGAAGAAAAGTTAACTCCAAGTACAAACGAAAAAAGTAGAGGAGATGCCACCTTTGGAAAAAAATCCTCCGGAAATGTGTTGTTACCGTTCGATATATACGTTTGTACGCTCACGATTATTCTAGTGAGTTTCCTAAAATTATGAGCTAGGTCCAAATTTATCCATTATAAATAATTCTTTTTTTTTGCTTTTGAAAAAGTCATAAATTGGAATTTATTTTACTTTTCGATAGAAAAAGAATCATCTTTAAAATGGTGATATGTTTAGTTTAGTTTAGTTTAGTTTTTTTTTTACAAGGATATTAGTCAAACTCGGTTACAGGCACGACAGCTATATCCTGACTTTAGCATTAAAAATAAAAATAAAAATAAAAATAAAAATACTACAAGTAAAAGATACAGTTAGTGTATGACTTTGATAATAACGGTTCTCAAGCAGGTGAGAGGGTGGAAATGGGGTCTGTAGTATATATATATCTTAAACAATGCGTATATGATTCAAAAACACACAAAAACTATTTATTTTTCCACATAAATAGGCCACTTGTAAGCATTGATGACGTTTCGTTGTGGCAAATCTCGGATATAAGAGCGTCTCGAAGAGCAGACTGGCTCACCGAAGTATCTAGTTTATACATGAGTAGTCTTGTAAATACTTTCAACACTAAAAAAAGAAGTAAGCTATTTTACAAAGAAAATAACTAAATAACACTAATTTCTAGACGCAAGTACCTGAATAATCACTGAATACTGATCCCTCTATGCTTGAGCCTAAACACATATAAATCACAATTTAGTATTTGTAGGTACAGACTTAAAGTATGTTAATACTCATAGCCATTAGCTCTTATGTCCACATAGCACTGCAGTTAAATAAATGCAAGTATGCTGTCAATTTATAACCGAGATCTTTTCAAACTATAGCAGCTGAAAAAACAGTATATAATTTCAACTACCTCTTGAAGGATCCCCTGAGAAACGATTTGATGATGATACTGTGGTTAAAAATCTGTGATTGTCTGCACTATCAACATTCACAGAACTATGCTTACTATGTGATAGGTCTGCGGAGGATTGAGTTCCCACTTCAGCTATTCAATAGTACAATATCGAGAATTAGGTTAAATAATACAACCCTAGTCATCATAATATTGTACTCCACCAAAAAGCAAAAGATGAATACTAAAAAAGTATGCTAGTATGACTTTGTAAAAATAAACATATCTTACAATTAAACTGAGATCCAGGTGCGCTCTCTATAACCTGTTCATGTTCGTCATGAACTTCTGGCGAAGCAGTTCGAGTTACCACAGTTGTTTTTATCCCAGCTAAACCTACCCGTGATGAATCCTTCGAATCTTGAAATTGGTAAAAGGCATCAGTGGGACTATGGCTATGGCTATGGCTATGGGTTGGTTGCGGAGAAAACTGCGTACTTGGTAGCAGTTGTTTATGTAAATCATTAGGGTTTAGCAGCATCTTTTGAAAGTCATTTGCATCAGTACCAATAAAACGCACGGGCTTACTGCCAACAGATAACCTCGATGCAGATTCTTCAAGAAAATCCCTTACTTTTTGCACAGCGGATGGCTGGGCTGAATACTCTCCCGTGCTATCATCTTCATACAAGCTATCAAGTGCCTTAGAGCCTTCTGTAATCTCTTTTTTATCACTAACCTCATTATTATACGGTTTTAGGTTGTTATTCAATTCTTCTGTGTAGATACCACTACAAACATTATCATCATTGCAGTCCACAGACTGTTTATTATACAAAATCCCACTTTCTTGATCTCCATGATTCGCAGATAAAAAAAGATGAGTTGAGATTAGTTCTGCGTTATTCTCCTCAGAACTGGTCTCAAGTTTCTCATTGGAAACGTTACGCTGTTTATGAGTGTCCTTTGGAGTACATATAGAATTAGCAATATGTTCCAAATCAACCGCTTTGGTATTCGTACTGTTGCCCGGGAATTCTTCTTGTTCGGTAACAACCCCTTCTCTGAGTCCATACAATGACTCTACACTTTGGACGCCTATTCAAAAAGCATATTGAATGATCTATTGTTAGCTGATAATTTTTTTTCTATACGAAACCACGTGATAAATCCCAGGTTTTTTTCCCCAAAAACATCAAAAAATAACTATAACAAAAAGAAAAAGCTAGAAAAAGCTTACCAGCTTTTTGAAGCCCATCATAGCTTAATGATGTACCACTGACATCGCTAGCGGTACTAAAGGTCATTTCCTTTTGTTTATATGCGCCCATATGTTTAGAGCTACTGCCGGCCTGCTTTTCAAAGTTCTCACTGAATCTATTTTCGTTTCCATTAAGATTCCAAACTTCACTTTTGGCTTGTATCGCGCTTTCAGGAATGTTCCGTTTTAATTCAGCTGTCCTGCCTATTTTTGAGATCTCTCTATTGTAGATACCCCTATAAGCCTCTTTCAAAAGCTGTATTGCATCATGTTGTTCAAGTGCCAAATCTCTTTTTAATCCCAATGCCATGTTTTCAACTAAAAAATACATTTAGACGTATTTCTCTTATTTATAAGAACTATATGGTCATAAATAGTATCTTTGATAAAAACTTACTGTAACTAGCATCCTTAAACTCAATATTTCTTAAAGCATCAAATGAGTCATCCTTGTATTCGTTACATATCCATTCCCATATCCGCTCCCAGTTTTGTAGAGGTTTTTTTACCTATATTTAGCTATTAAAATGAGAAATCCTGCCTGTTTCATTTAGATCCCATACTTTTAATAAAATAGTATAGGCATCGAGATGAACATCTATAGCAAAGCATGTCCAGGTAGAATGCTTCTAAAGATTCCATTATAAATGTGGAATGTCCTCATTTACACCCCCCCCCCCCTACCTTACTATTTGCCGTTAGGATTGCGATACTAGAGTAGTGCAGCTTACCAATTCGGGTTCGTCCCAATCCTTTGGCCTCTTTCCAGAAATTTTAAAAACAACTATAATCTTGCTCTTTTCATCAGTAGGACTGCTCTTGCTTCCTTCATGCGTAATATCACTGTCCATTCTGATTAGTATCTTTTCATTTCATTTCGATTTTATCAGCTTACTCCAACCAAAATTGCCTCGTTTTAGAAAAATTAGCTTTTTATCTTGAAATTTAACATGAAAACCAAACCTTAAAATTGTAATGGGAATATACCCAATGTCGTGAAATAACCAAACATAATTCCCATGAACTTTGCATATATTAATTTTTTTTGTGGAATTAGTCACCTCGTGCAACGATTGGTGAAAAGTAGTGGCCCTTTTTCGCGTTTGATAAAATTAGCCAATGGTATGAGTTCTTTCTCACTTTTCCATAGTTTGTAAAACAGAAATAAATAGCATTTGCACAAACCAGAAATGGAAGTATAAGATTTCAAACTAATGTTTAATGTTGTGTTAAATGTAGAGAAAAACCACAACAGAATATTTTAGAATGACTCCACCAGAGCTGCAAGAAGTAGCACAGTCTTAATAGGATGTAGAATTGGATGGTACCTTTAACCAATATGAAGTATTAAAACGTACATTATCGTGCTGTGCTGGGAAAATCTTTCTGGTGGACCTTCTAAAAAACTTCCCCTAGTTTTTCTTGGGCTAACAAACTTCAACATAAAAGCATCAACAGTATCCAAATTTCTAAAAGACGGATAGTTAATATTCCTTAATACCACCGCATGCATGTTCAGCCTTATCTTTTCAAAAACAAACGCCTGCATCTAGCTCTGCCTGACTTTATAGGTCCATTTTCTGGAAAATCTCTTATTCAAAAAAAAATTCCATTTATTGCCTCAGATTTGTTGTTTTCTTTAAAAATGCCAAAGCAAAATAAGGATCATGAAACGCAAATTACTTTTTTAAGTGAGCCCTTTAACTAAATTAGACTCCTAAAGTTATTACTAAATACATATTATACCAAAATAAACTCTTTTTTTTGACAAACCTAACAGATCAGCTTTTTACGCCGTTTCTTTAGCTATTATTTTTGAGTTACATCTTTTTGCTATAAAGTCTCAAGGGTTGTGAAAACGGAAAATTGGAATTCGTCTGAAATAAAGACACTCTAAATTGTTACCCCACCATTTTTTTGCTTTTATTGTTTAGACGAGAATGACAGTTGGAATAAATAACTCGAAAAAAAAACCATGTGTATTAGAGTAAATGGATAAGAATTATTCGGATATGGTGCTATAAATATTCTCCTGAAAATGTATACTTGAACGCTTTTTAGACTCTATTTATTAATCATATTTGTGTATGTAAACTATAACTATAGCTAGTAGAATACGCTGTCTAATTTTTTACAGTGAGAATGGAGAGCTTGGGGTATGTATTCAATATTAGGTTCTTTTGTATTGTTGTTTTTTATTTTGTACTTTGTGGAGTCTTGATAAAAAAGAAAATGCAGGAAATTTTATATTGTCAGGCTTTTATAAATGGTAAATAGATTAATGCACTACCAGAATATAACACACCGAATAAAAGCCAAAATGATATGGATGGTATCAATATAGAGATGTCGTTGGCTATGTGGAAGCTATAGGTATTTAGGTATTTAGGTTAGTGCCTACTAATTATTATGTACTTTTCAAACCTGTATTTGATATTAGACCACCACCAACCAACCATTCATTTTATAAGACATCCAAAGTAATGGAATTTAGTAGTTAAATAATTCTGCAATAGCAATAATATTTATGTGTGATATCAAATTCATGTTAGATTTGATATACTTTTCATCACAAAAAGAGAAAAAAAGACCAGCAGCAAAGATAGAAATTCAGACAACGAAAGAATCATTGTATAATTTATCCAGTTAGTACTTTTTACACTTTTTAAATGTACTAGTGTATACTAAACATTTCAAACAGTTAAAAGCTGATACTAAAAAAAGAGAAATAGAACACAAAAAATAAAATGTCAACAGAAACCATAAAGAGTTATCAACGAGATTACAAAGAATATTCTGATAACAACCAAAATAAAACAAAGGAAAAACACGTGCAAGATGGTGTAAAAGGAAAAGAGCACATGGATTTGCAATTGGGTGGACTTAAGGATGCGAATATTTACAATAAACTAACATTTGGATGGGTATCCAGTATCATAAGAAGCCTCAAGAATAAAAGTGAACGAATAGAGCCCGAAAATTTACCGGACATCGGAGTTCTGAATAAGGCAGGAAGAAATTTTGCAATAGTCGAAAAATATTGGACTAAGAGCAATAAAAGAAGTGGAAACAGAGTTTGGTGGCTCTATTATAGAGCATCACTTGGTGGTATTTTGACGTCTGGAATAGTGGGACTTGCAATAATCACAGTAAAGTTACTAATAGCTGTGTTGTTTTACCTAATACTCAGTAACATACAAGATGTTGGAAATAATTTTAAAGTAAGCTGTGCTAAACGTTTGTATTTATATTCGCCTTGTCGTTACAAGAAAAAGTATTAATTGCGTTTTAACTACTAGAATAACACTCAACTATATAACCTACAGAGACAAAAAATAATAATATTTTACATATATACATAAAACTTTAGATACGCCTAGCAGGTACTGGACTTTGCCTGTTGGTTTTAATCTTGGGACTTTTATTAAATTACCACAGATATATAGGGCTAAAGATGGCATTAAATATACAGGTAGGACTAACATCTTTGCTTATGGAAAAGTCAATGATATCACTGACTTCAACTTCGGAACGACTCAGCGACCTACATGGTATTTTAGATAAAGACATCAAGAATTTTGAGAAGTTCAGTAAAAGTATGCATTCATTGTGGATGGGGCCATTGGAGCTGTTGATTTCTATACTCTTTGTTGAAAAACTAACTGGTACGACAGGTATATTTACATTTGTCGTGATCATTTTGTTTTTCACAATAAAAATTGCCGCTACTCTATTTTCAAACATTATGAGCAATAATCTAAGTATCTTCAAATCGGTTCGAACAAACTTGCTAAAAGAAATACTAATAAACCTTGAGCAAATAAAAATAAACGGATACGAAAAACTCTATATTAATGGGATTTCCAACCTACGAAAACGAGAGAATCCTTTTCTAAAAATGTTATCGATAATAAAAACGGTATCAAACATCGTGCTATATTCGATGCTCCGCTTCTCTGAGATAGTTCTGCTTGTTTTCTTATGCTACTCTATTATCGATAGCAGATCATTGAAATACGTTGATTTTGCTTCTATCTTATCGAGCTTGGTTGTTGTTAATTCTGTCAAGTCGTCTTTTGTGAATGAATTCCCCAAATGTATAAAACTGCTAGTAAAAGCAAATAGGAGTTCTAGAAAAATTGAAGCGCTTTTAAACACTCCAAGCATAGAGATATCTAGACAGAAAAATAAACACGGCTTTATAAAGTACATCAATAAATACGAATTTGAGACAAAAAGAAGAAAGGAGAACGACGCTAGAAACAAATACGTCATTTTAATGGAAAATGCAAATTTTCAAGAGGAATATCTAGATAATGAGACATTAAGATCTACTGAAGAAGAGAAACGTACACATAAAAAACAAAATACTAAAAATTTTGGTTCAGAAGATCAAGGCTGCTCTGAGATAGAAATAAATTGTACAAATACCGAATATATACCTGGTTTGTATAGAGATGAAAGAAAGCATAATGGAGAAGGTTGTATTTTAACAAACGTAAATATGATGATTTCAAGAGGCGAGTTATGTATAGTATCTGGGGAGAAAAATAGTGGGAAAACCGCCCTTTGTCGTGCAATTTTAGGGGAGCTCAAGCTCAGGGATGGAAAATACGAGCTCAACACCTTTCAAAATGCTAGAGCTTTTTATTCAGACAATTTAACACGCAGCGCAAGAAAAAGTAGGGTTAAAAATACGATTGCTATCTCATATGTAAGTCAAAACCGTTGGGTTTTGAACGGTACAATTAGAGAAAACATATGCTTCGGGTGTAAATATGACAAAGAGTGGTTTGAAACTGTTGTTGAGGCATGCCAACTACAGCGTGACATACAAAAATTGATCAAAGGTAAAAACACCATAGTTCTGGAAAAAGAGAAAAAGTACTCGCTTGAGTTCACCACAAAAATTTCGCTTGCCAGAGCCGTTTACCAAAAAGCGGAGTTATACATATTTGATGATGTATTTTATTGCATGAACGCTGAGGAGAGAGAAAAAATTTTAGAAGAGGTTATATGGGGTTTATTAAAAAAAAAAACAAGAATTATTGTCACTAATGAAAAGGAGTATCAAAAAGATGCACACCACGTGTTAGTATTGAAAAACGGACGGATCTCTGATGAAAAACAAACTAGCACTAATCAACAGCCCAATAGTCACAAAATGCTTTTATCTACAAAAAGGAGATTTAAAAACACAACTTTATCAGACCCCAATGAAGATCATATTAATGAAAATAGCGAAAAAACTTTAGATGATGCTTGTAGACAAGGACAGCGAATATCATTTCATGAAAAGGCGACTAAGTTTCTATCAAGTCCGCCCTCTATAAATGGCGATAATGAAAAATCTGAACACTACATTTCAATATTTAGCACTGAAGCAAGTACAATAAGAATAAATACTAACAATACATCAACCAAATCGGACAATGCCGTTAAAAAGAAACCAGATAATCCAGCAATCATAAAAATAGGGACAGAGAGCCTTGAATACACATTATCAAACCCAATAGGATTTGAAAGTTGCTGCACAAAAATAAACTTCTTTGATCAGTTGAGAATGTTGAATTTTCCGTACATTTTGATGACTGTAGCTGGAATTTTGTTTTTGATACTGATTTTTTTGGAAATTGGTGCCGATTTCAGTATGCTGGATACAGTTAGGGCAGCTGGAAGTGAATATTCTACACAAAGGACAGCAACTTTTTTGGCGTTTGCTTCATCAAGTATATTTACCATCATTTTACTGTTTGCTACAATTTCCGCTATCAGTCTGAAAATATCAAAAGGAGTATTCTATAACTGTATAAGACTTATGTTGAATTCTCAGGTTAAATATACCCGTGGTAGCCAGGATAATATAAACTTTGAAAAACTTAGTGTGTGTTTGGACTCGTATGAAAAAAAGACCCTAAATCTGTTACTAAATACTACAGGTCTATCACTGCTTGCCACTATAACTCTTGTGTTTTTGATTCTATTTCAACCGTTACTTGTACTGCCTATATTTTTTGCTATACTTTTATTTGTATGGACAAGGCTCTTGTATTCAGGCGCAATAATACGACTACTGTTTATTGAGCAGAAACTAAATTCTGATCTCAAGGTATTTATTTCAAATATTCTCAGTGGACTTTCGATTATCCGGGCTCAACTGGCACATAAAATGGTGATGAATAAACTGTTTGAATATCAAGACAAAAAAAGTAAAGCAGCATTTACTTTTATTTCGGCAACAAGGTGGATTATATTTAGAACAGAAATCATACACTTTATACTTGTTCTAATTTCAACACTTTCGCTGATATCAACATACACTTCCTCTGGGCACGAAATCTTTGCAATATCATTATTTTATATTTGTATTCTATCAATTAACCATAGCCGGTACATTGAGAAAACTTTAAAAGCTGAACCCATTATGTGTGCTTCCAAAATACATGCTCAAATGCTGGGAATGAAACCTGAAGAAACTTTAAACCAATATTTATACTCTTCTCAAACACCAACAGATTGGCCCAGCCAGGGAAAACTAACTGTCGAAGGATTTAACTTTCAATATCCAGAAACTCAAAATGAAAAACTTAGTTCCATCAAGTTTAGTGTTTATCCTGGGAAAAAAGTTGCTATTTATGACATAAGAAATAGCGGAACTTCAAATTTGGTGTCAAGTATTTTTAGGCTGACTGAACCATATCCATACGACTCTATAAAGATTGATGATATTAACATTTCAAAGGTCAGACTTAATGAGCTCCGCTCATCGATAAGCCTAATCCCATCTGACCCCTACATATTAGCCGGAACAATTAGATACAATCTCGACCCTGAAAATGTACATTCGGACCCTGAACTCTGGGCTGCTCTCGAAAAAACTGGTCTAAAAGATAAAGTAGAGGTGCTAAGGCAAAAACTGAGTAGTGATATAACTGCATTTATGCTATCCACTAGCATCAAGGAGCGCCAACTCTTATCTCTTGCAAAAGCTGTTTTAAAAAATGGCAAATTGGTGATTTATGAACAAAATGCTTCTAAAAACTGCAAGCTGGGCAACGAACCACTAAGCCTTATTGTAAATACAGTTTTCAACTCATCAAGTGTGTTAACAGTTTTAAAGACCCTAGAATGCGTTGAAAGTAGCTGTTTTGATACTGTGGTGTTAGTTGATGATGGGCAGGTGATTGAATATGGAGATCCTTGGCAATTGGTAAATAACGAAAATTCTATATTGTATACACTGCTATATGGTCAGAAAGCTGCGGCTAACCACAAAACAAATCGCCAAAAAAAAAGCGCAAACATCGGGTCACCCAAGCCTCCAAGCAGGCCTTGATGTATGGAAAAATCATATGATAATGTTCTATTAAATTATTGATTTGTGTTTATTTTATCTAGTTAATTCTTTTTTTTAGCTAAGATTTATTTTTAATTCAAAGCCATAATCAAGTACGAGTTGGTACTGAAAAAGAAAAGAGCTGACATAAATAATCAAACCCATCGTTCACATCATCATATGTGTATCTATATCAATGCTCAAATAGGAGGTACAATTGAACAACATATTCATTACAACTAAGCCTGGTTATGCTATGATAGATCGCTTCACGAATGAAGTATTAGTCAATTTAAGAGTGTATAGAAGATGAGATCTATTTGTCATATAATTTTTTGGATCTTCATTATCATTTTATCATTAAACCCTGAATGGTAAATCAGAAATATATCCTACAATCCCCTTAGAGCATGCACGAGGCATGTATACTTGAGTAGAGTTTCAGACAACTAGCAATTAAAATTAATGTATATTTCCGAGACATTTTTCATTCGAAACTAGGACAATGTTTGTTGCAGCAATCAAGCTGGTTTATAGCATGTTTTGAATTTTTGAATTAAAATTCAACACTGTGGCGGACAGAGGAATTCACCTTGTAGCATTTTTAAACTTCACTCCAATGTGCCGCATGTGTCCTCGTTAATCATTTAAGCAGCTTGATGAAAATACGATTCTTACGTATACGAAATTGAGCTATTAAAAAACCTTTTTTACTTTTTCACTACATTCTTCTCCCTCAAAAACAAAAATGAAACGGAAGAAAAAAAAACCCCCCCGTTTGGTTAACGAACTCGAACTTTTTGGTTCAAACACATGTCTTGAATAAATTATCAATTATATTATGGGAAGAGTAATAAACCATTGACGCTTACGACGCAAACTGATAAACTGCTATATATTTTTGCGCGTTTGCATGACATGATAAAGGAGGTTGGGGATATGTGTTCTTAATACAACTTGTGGTTTTAAAAAATTGCGAATTTGGAGAACGTGCAAATGCAAAGGGTAAATTTTTTTTTACAAGAAAAAGCTGAAAATATAAACTGGTTTACAAATTCAAACTAGTCAACATATCATAAACTAATGTATATTAATTAAGGATAATTCTAAGACTGTTAATATGATGACGGGAGAGTGTTTATTTCTAACAAAAATTTTGGCATTACTTGACGCTTTGAATCAAATGGCCTTAATCAATCAATCTTTCAGGCACTGTTCCCACATACTAACAATACAAATGAAACCCACTTTAGAAGGCCTGAAGCCTTTTCCAACACTTGTTTCAAATAACTGATATCAACTATTTGGACAGTATTTATATTTTAGGGTTCACAGTAAATTTCATTCAAACAAGAATATGCAATTCTTGTATTAGAGTTCACACAATTGATTGCTGTTTTAGGAGTAAATTGGCTGTGGAAATAAAAGTATTCACATCATATAAATTAAAAGTTGTAGTGATTTTTTCCAAAACACACTAATATGAACTCTACAAAGGATAAGAAAAAGCCGAGAGAGCTAGTAGAGCCTATATGCATAAATACTTCGCCATTTTCTCTGTTTTCACTCCCATCATTCTCATAGGTTTCTTTCCTATACCAAGGCTTGCTAGTTTCAAGAGTACACATTACTGCATTCATTAAACTTCATATCAACATAACTATAAATTCAGTTGATAATTATAACTCCTAAAAAAAATGGTTCGTAAAGCACTAGTAATATCTCTGCTGTTGACAACAATTGATATTGTATCGTCAAACTTTTTGTATGAGTTTGGAAATGCTGGAGGTAGGTTTGAGTTAAGAGCGGATAATGGGTTATTTTATAAACGTCAGGACAATCCAAGTAAACAGGCAGCGCGCATCAATGAAGCCAGCACTACAGAATCAGATAGCAGTATGGAAACAGTTAGTGTAGATGAGGAAGTCGACAACAATGAGTTCCATAATATAAACTTGGACGAGAAAAAGTCACCAAGTGACCCATGTAGCGGTGTTGAGTATGCATGCACAGAAGATGAAATGAAGTACTTGCAATGCGATAACAATAAGTTTATTGAACGTGATTGCAATCCCGGGACAGTGTGTATCAGAGTTGGTAAAAAGTCGATTTCATGTGCCAATCCAGAAGATAGAGTCTGGATTGAAGAGATTCTAAATGGTTCAGAAGAAAATGCAAGCAATTCCACCAAAAGTGAGGAGGCAGATTCGAGTGAATCCTCAAGCGATACCGGTGCTACTAGTATCGAAGACAGTGCGAATAGTGAATCTTCAGAGTCAAAATCTAGTAGCGAATCCTCAGAATTAGAATCCAGCAGCGAGTCTTCAGGATCAGAGTCTAGCAGCGAATCCTCAGGATCAAAATCTAGCAGTGAATCTTCAGAGTCAAAATCTAGCAATGAATCTTCAGAGTCAGAGTCTAGCAGTGAATCTTCATCCACAGCCAGTAAGACCACTTCAGCGCAAAGTAGCACAGAATCTGAACAAGAATCCACAACTTCAGAAACACGTATAAGTTCTGAAAGCATGACAGAAACAAGCACAATGAGTGAAACCACATCTATGACAGAGGGTCATCATGGCGAAACCGGCGAACCACCATTCGATTTTAACGAGAAGAAAAATCTTTCGGACAAATGCGACCCAGTTGAATATGCATGTACTGATGATTCCAAAAAATTCTTGCAATGTACAGCTGATGGAACTTTTACAGAGCTTGATTGTGCACCGGGAACTATTTGTGTAAGAACAGGGGCCAAAGCAATTTCGTGTGCTCATCCAGATGATGTTTCTTGGATTGAAAAACTTTTTAACAGCGCAAGTAATGAAACATCATCAGAAGGTTCTCATACATCAAGCCAAAGCACTAGTGTAAACGAAAGCGAAAATGAAGCGGAAGAGGAGAGTGAGGAGGTCCAGGAGGGGCTTGAATCACTAGAGGAAGTTACTTCAAACACACACACCTCAACCTTGGAAACACACAGTGAAAGTCTAACATATGCTAGCAGTAGTATATCTACAACTGCTGAAGGAGGTTCTTGCGCAGATGGCAAATATTATTGTTCGGAAAACAAGAAACAGTTTGCTCGTTGTAACTTTGGTACAAAAGTATACATGGATTGCCCAGCAGGAACTGAATGTAACGAGGATGCTGTTGGTTCACCATGTGTAGCCATTAGCATGTAAGGAACAGTAAAAAAGATGGTACTGTCAAGAGCTGTGTGTTTTCAGGCGCCATAAATATGAAAAGCAACAAACGCCGAGTATTTGTGAGCGTGCGAGTATTTGAGTATGCAGCAGGTATGTCAGTACTATGCGGGGGGAGGCATTCTGTAGGTTTGTTATAACCAGTGTGAGTTAAAATGTTGGTGGTAGGATGGAGATAGTGAATAGGTGTATATAGTTCCATAGGGTTTATTTTTTAAAAAAATGGATTACAAATACCAATGCTTAATCTAAATTTAGCTGGGCAAGTGAGTTTCCCACAATATCACTTGTTTCATAAAATAACATTTGTTTTATTTTATTTTATTTTGTTATTTTAGTTAAAGTTTTGGATGTTGTGATTTTATTTTAAAGGTATACCCCCAACTTTTCTTCGAATGGGATACTAACACAAAAAAAATAAAGAGGTGAAACAGATTTGTAGAAAGGTTGTCTTCATTTAATATTTTTGGCAGTATTTTCAACGCTAACTCGTATTACACATTGAAATATGTTGTATTACAACATCAAAAAATCAGGAAAATGGATGAATTAATAAATGCCTCCCCTTCCCAAAAAAGACTTTCTTTTAGACTAGCATCATGTTATTATAGATATTTTGTCCTTTACATTCATCACGAACTTCTAGTTTTTTATGGGAGTATAGAAACTAATTCATTTTCTGACTATTATATTTGAAAAATTGTGAAAATGTTCTTAGTGTGATGAAAACTTTGCAGGAATTTCAAATATAAACTAATTGAATATAGAGTAATAGAGTTAATAAAAAAAGTAATAGTTGCATAGTTAATTAGACATCTATTAACGGAAAAAAGATAAGAGCAAGGTGGGGTTCTAAAAATTACTCGCAAAAGTAATTAAATGGTACGGTACGGTAATTGCGAAGTTGTAAGATTAACGATGATTTTCAGGCTCTTGCATTTAAGACACAAATTATAGGGCACAAATTATGGCCCGAATTGCCCATATTTTTCCATATGTTTTATGTGTACCTTTCTGTATCAAAGTGGTAACCAAAACTCACATAATATATATCATGGTAGGAAACAGAATCTATTTTTTCTGTTAAATCCTGAATGCCTACAGACTTAATTTTGAGCGTGATTTGTTTTTTATAGAGGACATTTACGCATTTTGAAGCAGTAGCGGAAATGGCGGGGGCAGACCGGAGACAAAGTAAGAGAGAGAGGTAATGAAGCTTTCTAATGCTGAAAAGTGGGAATTGTGAATTTATTTGTATGTGGAAGATGATGGATAAAGTAGTATTTTGATATGCAATAAGATGCATATGGTCATACACTCACATCTTTATAATTCCTTGAGAGTGATAATCATCAATTAAGCATAGTGATATGTACATCTTTTTTTTTTCCAACCCTTTTATGGCGGAAAATCTTGGTGAAAACCCCAGCCTCTTGCACTTTTGCGAAAGTTTGTAATGTAATGAAAGAGGTCACAACTCTGGTTGTTTTTTATTGATCAACTCTATTTTCCCAGAGGAGAGGTAATCAAAAGAAGCCGAGTCGTGGTATGTTGCAGAGCAGATAGAAAAAACAGAAAATAATAGCAATGATCAAATTCTTTTGTGCCCTGTCCTATAGCTAGCTAGATAGCTGTGGAGAGGCTAGTAAACAGCTCACACTACCTTTATTTGCCCAAAAGAAAAACAAAATCTGTTATTATGACATGCATAATTAAAAGGGGCAATACTGAAGAGACAAATGCTTTCCATTTGCTCTATTCAATTTATTTTGCATTGTATGCATAATTGCTTAATCCATTCGTCCCTGGAAATCTTTATCAAGTGAAAAATCACAAGCACTTTTGGCATTTCTATACATTTGTTACTTCTATTTCTTTTTTGCTATTGCATCATCATTTCTTTTTTTTTTGTAGGTACAGTTGTTGCAATTAAGCAATTTTGGAAACAAACCCGAGAATTACCTAATAGCTTCAATTTAAAAAAAATCAAATTGTCCTTTACAGGGTTTCTTGAATTGGAAGTTATTTGAGTATTTTCAGCTAAAAGGAGCTAGGTACACCTTAAAGTCATCAAAGTAAAAGAAACAGTTGCAAAATACGTTATAAAAGACCTTTTTTTCTATAAAATTAAAAATAAAACTGTAATACAAAGGGATCTTTGGAAAATCATTCGAGTAGGTAGAGTAGCATAGTAATAATACAAGCAGGAACTTATCAAAGCACCAGAACAAACAATTCCAAATGCTAGCCGCAGGAGGTACTAAGCTCGCCGTTATAGTAAGTTGGCCAGCTAAAATTGCTCAATGTTGTAGAGTACAAGAAAGAAGGTCTTAGTTCCTTTTGCTGCCTTTATTATCCTGGGGAGTATTAAGGCAAACATAAACTTTTTACTTTTTATTTTTTATTTTTAAAAAACAACACTTACACCAAGTAAAAGGAATGGAAGGGATAAAATTGAGGCAATATTATAAAATAAAATAGCTGGTGGGACTTCCGGCCAGAGGGAAAACCTATATAGGAAGAAAGGGTAAGTTTTCGAGAAAAAAATTTTCATCTATTGATAACTAATCACAGTGAATAAATCTGAATAGTATGGAGATATTTAGAATGGCTCGGTGTATCCTGTAGAGTGTTTAATGTTGGGGACTATAGACGCATTGTTGCGGGGGAATACCATGGGCACGACTTTTTTAGTACCGACAATTTAATAGCAGAGCGTATTAGAAATACGTGTGCAGAGGTAGCGCTTAAGGATATGTTGATGTGGTTTACGACGATTAGGTCAGGTGTGGGGATATATGATGCAACAAACTCAAGCCTAAAAAGAAGAAAAATGTTGTACGACGCATGTATGGAGAAGGGGATGGGAGTAATGTTTGTAGAAAGCCTGTGTGATGATGACGAATTGGTTTTGAGAAATATAAGGGAGGTAAAGAGAACAAGCCCGGATTATAAAAAGGTGGGCGATTTCAAAGTTGTAGAGAAGGATTTTATGAAGAGGATTGAACATTATAAGAGCGTATATCAGACACTTGGAGGAAAATTGACAAAAGAAGAATGTGCAAATGGCGAGGAATACGATGAATCGGTGCTAACATATGTGAAAAAAGTAAATGTGGGGGCACAAATAATAATAAACCGTATTAATGACTATATTCAATCAAGGATAGTGTATTTTTTGATGAACATACACATAACACCACGAGCAATACTGTTTAGTAGACATGGAGAAAGTATATATAATCTTTCTGGGCTGTTGGGGGGAGATTCAGGACTGAGTGAAAATGGAAAGGAGTACATGGAGGCGCTTCCGACGTTGATAAACAAAATAATGGGAGATCAAAGGTTAACAGTGTGGACATCATCACTAAAGAGAACGATAGAGACGGCATCAAAGCTTCCATACAAGAAGATAGCATTTAAGGCATTAGATGAGATTGATGCCGGGTTGTGTGATGGAATGACTTACAAACAGGTGGCCAAAAAATACCCAGATGAATATCTGATGCGTAGAAGCAATAAGTTTGGATTTCGATACCGAGGAGGTGAGTCCTATTTGGATGTGGTGTTGCGGTTGGAGCCGATTATTATGGAACTTGAGCGGCAGCAAAACGTAATGATAGTGTCACATCAAGCGGTACTGCGGTGTATATATGCGTATTTTTTGCAGATTAATCCAAAGGATTTGCCGTACATCAAGATTCCATTACACACTGTTATTAAGCTAACATGGACAGCTTATGGGTGTATGGTTCAGAAATATTCGTTAGGAATCGAAGCAGTCGATACACACGAGAACACAGCATCTATTTTGGGCGAGAAAATTGTTACAAAATCAACTGGCGAAGCCATAGGGGATATGTTATCTACGAATGAACAACTGGCCAGAAAAGTTGGGTTGAAAGCAATAAGCTCAGGCACAAACATCGAACTGTCGTACAAAGACCCAGAAATTCTTCAATGTGTCACCAGCTCTGGAGAGACAAAATCTCTTGTCCTGAACGAAAGCACTGAGCATCATCAGTTTTCACACGCCACAACTCCTTCACTTACGGGACAAATTCCTCTTGAAAACACATCATCTGTTGTCGATAAAGACGCAAGATCCGTTCGTAGCATTTTGCCTCCTATAAAAACCGAGCTCGAGCCTGCATATAATCTTCCTATGTATTCTCCTGCATTCACTACTGAAGACATAACACAACTCACTGGCGGTTCCAGAAAACCCCAACCTCGAGATGTCATACCGCAGCCTATTTCTATCAAAACTGATGGTCTGGGGCCTGAACCAGGGCTTGGTGCCAGAGAAACAAATACTGCAAATATTCGAACGGGCTCATGCATAACACCAGCTTCTTTGGCATATCCAGTATCTGCGCATATTTCTAGCTCAATTGAAGATATGATCAGTGTAAAGCTTTCTAATCTCTACACTCCAGCCCAGCTTTTGAATTTCAACGATCCTCGTATAAATCTAACCTCAATCAGCGCATATCCCCACAACTCCATTATTAGCACTGACGTAAGCCCCGAGGCTACTAGAGCCCAGACTCCAGCTCCTAATCCACTTCCTCTTCAGCATTTATCCGGTGTATTAGCCAATGCTGTTGCTTTGCCATCTGTATCTGCCTCCACCAGTACTGATCCTGCCGCTCTTTCAAATCATATAAACCCAACTTCTGAAAATATCGATAATGTTATCACAGGTCTTGATGTTGACACTACTACCCTACCACAGCCCCCTAACAACGGCAAAGATAACAAAAATGATAACAGTACTCAATATAGTGGGCTACATAACCTGCTTTTGAAGAAGCATCTGTCATAAAAAGAAATGCTCATGCTATTTTTATTATCCTTTTTTTTTAAAAAAAAACAATTAACTTGTTCTTTACTCTTGATCTATTTACCTTTTGATTGTTTACTGATCAACCAGTAAAGCTAACACTCAATTCATTTAATTGACTAGATGGGCATTTTTCCCACGTGTTTTTTTTTTCTTGTTTGTGATTATGGTTGATGATTTGAGAGATAAGTTTCAAACCAAAACTTATCATAAATCAAGTGTATTTTTATGGATATGGCCAGATATAGCCAATGTTTTTTGTGTGACCAAACACCAAAAAAAATAAAAAATGATTCACCAACAATGGCTGAAGAAAAAAAATTCAAAATCCCACACTAGTTGATAAGCGATACCTTTCAAATAAAGAAAAAAGTTTCCGAAAAATACAGGAGAAATAATTGCTGAAATCAGTTTTTTTTTTTTTGCTATTATTTTGTAACAGATTCACGGGATCTGACAAAAGTAAGAAGAATGGTTTAATTTGACAAGTATTCTTTTTGTAACTTTTTGCTGATGATTCATCTAAACCATGGGAACTTTCTCTTTTTTTTAAATTTTTGTTTCATGTTTAAAAGATCATTTTTTGCTAACGGCAAAATTGTGATTACAGTTTATGGTGTGTTGTATATTACCCATTAACTCACAAGTGCGTGTAATCTCTGGAATAAAAGAAAGGGGTTATCTTGAGACTTCATACTATATATATCACAACTAGTTTTTATCTTTTCAATTTTCTTGCACTACAATTTTATTTCATTCACAATCATTTGGTGTAAAAAAAAACCCATAAAAGGATAATAATTTTTCAAATTAGGTATTTCTCTCTTGTTTTATTTTCATTCATAAGTAACAGATAGACCAATTTGATCAATAAGTTTAGACACATAATATAATTATAAAATGGCACAGTTTTTGGATTTCGAGGCTTGGGTAAAGGAGAACGAGCATCTGCTAGTACCACCGGTCAGCAACAAAGTTATTTTTGAGTCGAACGATTATATTGTCATGGCAGTGGGCGGACCCAACTCGCGCACCGACTTCCATGTAAACACAACTGATGAATGGTTCTATCAGGTCAAGGGCACCGCTATTGTGACCATCTTGGACCCTGCAGACAACAAATTCAAAAAGCTTACGTTAGATGCTGGCAAGATGGCCGTCGTACCCGCAAATGTCCCACACAACCCTGTGCGCCACAAAGACAGTCTAGGCATTGTTGTTGAGCGCAAGCGTGGACCTGAAGTAATTGATGAAATGCGCTGGTACTGCAGCAAGTGTGAAAAGCTAACATATAAGGAGGAATTTCTGTGCAAGGACATTGCAGCTGATTTGAAGGCCATTATTGAGCGTGTTGTGGCTGACGAGTCGCTTCTTACTTGTAAGAGCTGTGGAACTTTGAACTATGCCCACTATAGAGGCTAAGCATCTTTAGACATTCTTCTCCTCTTCTTTGGGCTGTTTGTTTGGTTTGTCAAAGCCTGTCTTTTTTTTTTGTAGTCTTTCATACTTTTGGCATAACAATTAGTATTTTTATTAAAGAAACAACAGGAAATAAAAAATATATTACTTTTTAATATATGGTGTTTCTGAGGACGTCAGTCTTGTTTTTTTTTTTCACTGTAACATTCTTGTAAAGAAATATGTAATAAATAAATAGATGTAAAGCATGATGAATCACTACTACTCCTAGTACAGTGAAACGAGGTCAAAATGAACTCAAGAAAAAAAAAAGAAAAATCTATTGGAAAAACTCGGGCTTTTTGATACTCAACCCATATTCAGACAATGTGCTTGTTAGATCTTCCATAGTCAATGTAATTTTTCGCTCTTTACCACCGATTTTCCGCTCTTTACTGCCCTGTGATCTGATCCTATTGTATTGAAACGCGTCAGTTGCCACATCCGAAACAAACTTTTGCGTTACTAACCCTAACAACTTTTTTATTCGACTATCTTCACACTCAAAACCTGAGCTGCTCAGATAATAATCTGTTAGAGCCTCGGGAAATATTGGCGAGTATCGATCAATATTAACCAAAAACTCTGCAAGCGACTTTTCGCGTTGTGTGGACTCATCCTCATCCTCTCCAGATTTTTTACCACTACTACTAGCAACTTTTTTGTTCTGAGCAGGCTTGTCATCCTTATTTTGGCGAGACACATCTGTGGTTTTTTCACTTTCGGCTTGAAAAGTAGCCAAATCTCGTTTATTTGATGACTGCTTTAGGGGTGAGGGTACTTTAGGCTCAGAAGTGTCTCCCTGTACTGTGGTGACAGAGTTTTCATTTTGTTTGGTTGAGCTCAAATTAGTGTTTTTAGCAGGAGATGAGCTCTCTTTTGATTCTGAAATTGGAATTTGCGAAGAAATCTCAGAGATATTACTGAGCACTGTATGCTCTTTGCTTTTTGAATGTTCTGAATCGTTAGTGCACTCGCTAGCATCATTGCTTTTATTTTGGGTTTCTACCTTATTTCGGTTGGATTCGACTTCTGCTTGCTGCAGTACCAAACCATTGTTGTCGGCCTGTGGGATTGTTTGATTTTTGGAAGATTCTTCGAGTTTTTCTGTGATTATACTCCTATTTGCTGTCGCTATATCATCTGCTTCTGTGATGGGTACCGAAACTATAGCATCGTTATTTTTGTCGTTAATAATACAGGGATCAGGCCCAGAAGGTGAGTCAGATTGAAAATCAATTTTTTCTGATGCACGGGGTAAGGGAGAGATGGTGGTGCTGGGAATATTACTGATATTTGTAGAGCTGAAGAGTAAATTTTCTTGGGAAGCCTGAGCATCTTGGCTGGTGTGGATTTGAGATTCGGTAGTAGTTTGGGATTCTAGATTATTAAGTTCACCATCCTTTTGATTGGTACTTTCGTTTGAGATTTCGTTTATGTTTTCACTTGTGCTTTCATTTTTAGCTTCATTTATGTTTTCATTTGCACTTTCAGTTGTAGCTTTGTTTATGTTTTCGTTTGTGCTTTCACTTGTAGCTTCGTTTATGTTTTCATTTGTAGCTTCGTTCGCGCTCTTGTTTGTATCCTCCCTTACGGTTTCGTTTACGGTTTCGTTTACGGTTTCGTTGTTGAGTTTTAATTTTTGCTCATTGGTACTCGTCTCTTCCATTCTGTATATGTTAGTGATATTATCAAGATTATAATTTAGTATGAAACTGTTTTTAATAATTCCCAACCAGAATTAAAAACAATAAAGGCGGAAACAATATATAAAAAAAAACCAAGGAAATTACAAATATTAATCGAATTGTGCAAATAGTTTATTCATAGATAAATAATTAGAGCGAAAAAAAAAAGTATATATATATATAGATGACGAGTTATGTGTAAAAAAATTTATTAAAAAAAGGTTCCAAGTTATTGTTATAGCCAGAAAGACTGAGAAAGCGAGTAATACAAAGCAACAATGGTTTTTCAACAACGATGTTATGAACTAAGAGTTCAGCCTTTATAAAGGCCAAAACCTTGACACACTGGGGACTAAAAGTTTCTAGTTCAGATAGCTTGTTAGTGAAATAATCAAGAAGATCCTTGTTATGGTAGTTTTCCAAGAGGTGGTGGGTAAAAGTAGGAGAAGAGAGTAGTGGGGGGTTGTTTCCGGACAGCAAATAGCATAGGGTATTTAAATCAGGAAAAACACCAAGATTTACAATAGTATCATAGTAAATAATAGCGGCTAATTTGTGGTTATTGACGTTGTAAAGAAGATGTAACAGACTAATTAGAGTGTAAGTCCTGAATGCAAAGTGGTAAGCAGAAAGAGAGGAAAGGTTGAGGATGCTATGATAGAGCTCGTAATCTAGCTGGCGCAGATAGCGCAGTTTGATTTTGTGAACAATGTAGTAGTTTTCTCTTATGATTGAATAAACTCGCAGGGCTTTTTTTTGATCTAGTGAGGAACACAGCCTTGAAAGAAAGAGACAAGAAATTTCTAGCCAGTATCTAGCATCTAGTGCGCGATAATATAGCGTTCGTCGGTTGCATTTATCTACACTCATGTTTGGCTTTTTCCACGCTGCATCCAACACTATAGGATCCACCACACCTGGCTTGCCTAACATTTCCAACAGCCGAAACGCTTTGTTAAATTTTTTTTTATCGGCATAGTGTCGATACATAAGCATCATTTCGGCTCTATTTAAGTTCCACTTTCGCTGCTCTGCCGCCAAACACAGCTCTACCAAAAGCTGATCCTTATCGTAAACGCGTGCGTGGTATCGGGTCTTTGCTCGCCGATTAATGGCATCAAATAACAAATGAAATCCTTCCTCACCCAGCATGTTGAATATTTTGTTTACACCATAGTGGTTTACCAGTGTATGTAGATGTTTTACTGTCCTGTTTCCCTTAAGTTCACTTTCAATTTTCAACAATTCCATTAAAACTGTTTCTGATTTTTCCAAAACCCCCTTGCCTATCGCTTTTCCATATATTTCCCCGTATACATATTGATCCTTCTGTCTACTTCGTTCAATTTCCTGTAATATATCCTTGCTCATCTCTTCGATTTTTGCAAAAATTTGTTCCTTAATTGTCTTATCACTGTTATCAATCCTTTCCATCCCAAACTCCTTAATAAAAAACTCCCCTAGACTTTTAGTATCATTCATTGTGTATTTTCGCTTATCGCTGTTTGTATCTATGTCTTCTCCATACATGTGCTCTTCTAAGATCATCGGAAGTTTTATTCTTGCTCGTGTACCCTTCTCTTCCATTTCTGGAAACCTTTGATCAAACTTTAACTCTGTTCTCATATTCTTCAAAAAATCAATTCTTCGTTGATTGTACACCCCTTTACCTTTATTGCTTTTCAACGCGTACATGATCAACTTTGCCGATTTTCTGATTTTTTCGATCTGATTATTACGCCTCTTTTCTCGCTTGTCCTCTAAAACTAGATCTTTTGAATCATATTGCTGAAGTGTTGTGTCCAACTCATCAACATTTGCTACTCGCTCACTTTCTCTTTCGACAACCATTGCCAGCTCCTCTTCATCATCAATTCTTGCTATTTTATCATTAGCACGCTGAGTTTCTGTGCTATAGAAATGGCTTCCTCTCCTTTCCTGCGCTCTGTATTCCTTTTTGTGGTACCATTTTTGAACAGCAAATCTCAAATCTCTTGAATTTTCTCCCTTTACTGTAATGATCTTGTTTATTATCAATTTTGAAAATATTACTTTATTTGCCGATGTAATAATTCCACAAATTCCATTCATTATTGCACCACACCACTTTTACCACCTCTATACTACTTTCAAGTTTCTATGCCTGTTTTTTTTTGTACTAATTTTATATTTCTACTAGACGGGCGAATCTATCCTTTGAATATTTAAATGTTATTTCTAAGTTTTGCCGATATGTCTGAGGTTTATTCCTTTATCGATTTAATTTCAGATTGTTTACTTCTTTCATTTACACCCTTATTGATTTCGTTGATGTATTTGCATTTTACAAAATTCTGTTTATTTGATTCAAGTGCTGATGCAGTATTGCAGTTCCCCCCCAGATTAAGTAAGAAAAACCCCACTAACTTTGTCGATCCAGGTAGATGTTTTCTTTTGTTAGAGAATACCCCCCATTCAGCAAATTTCCAAATGAATTCCTTGCCTTTTTCCCCTCTTTGAAAGGATCAGTGGTGTTTTTCAATGTTACTAGGGAAATGTGATCCACTATACTCACTTAAATAATAAACAAATTATGATTGTAGTATGTTTTTCAATAATCTAATTGTTAATGATTGTTAAATTGGTATCATAAGCGTATCGAGTATTCTCTAATTGCCTTTTGTTTTTTTTACGAATCGCTGACAAAGTATCTAGTTTGTGCAGAAGAAATTAATCACTGATAATTGACAAGCAACAAGTGAACAAAAACAAAAAAAAATTTTTTTCTCTTGCAGTTTCTAACCCAATTACCACATCTCTTGTGTTGATATTGTATCTGGATTGTTTTGTTCTATTTTGCTCCTTAGCTCCAAACCTAACAATTATTACCCCCCCCCTCTCGCAAATTATTTGTGATTCTTAAGAATGCTGAGCTGAAAAGAAGTTAAACTTTTTAGATGTTCTTCCAGTAAAATGAACATCAACTGATCTAATTATAAAATAATAGATAGTTAAAATTCGGGAACTTCATTTTTCAGACTATATCCAAATAGTCTACGGGCATTGTACATAGCACCGTACTGCTTATTTGCCTTTTCTTGATTAAAAATTTAGGATTCCCCCTGTCAGTTGGACACAGTACATCTAGCATTAAAATAGTTTTAAAAAAACATATATACTACCACGATAACGCTACCATGAGAGCTTGCTCACAGTTCCGTGGTGTGTGTATGCCATGTATTGATGTATTCATCTCGATCCACCTTTTTAGGAGTTTATATCATCAATTAATCCTGGTATCCTTTTTCTCGTATCAAGAAAAAAAATTTTTTATAACCGAATTTTCAGCTAAATCAGAAAACATAAAATCAAATTTGGTTCAATAAAACTATTATTATATTTCCCCATAATTACTACGTATAGCCTAATTTTTGCATCGTTGCGCGTTCCGTGTAAACTGAATATATTTAAAAATAGGAAATTCTCCTCATTTATTTTTTCTAATCAACATAGACACTTGGGAAGGAAGCTGCTTTGAAAAGATCTAGGTTCGGCGGAGCGATCTGCTGTTTCTGGCTCTTTTCTTTGCACTTTCTTTCTGTTCATGGCATTTATAAAACAAGAGGCATCTTTGTGGCTTTTTTTTCTCGACCTCCGCAAGGTGGGAGAGATTTAATTTGCCAATTGATTGTGGTGTAAAGCTCTTTTAGTCGGCCATGGGTGTTTTAGATAAATCTTGTTGATAGAAGAATTCTCCAACTCTGGGTTGCAAGACCTAGGGACGGATTGAGTTTTTTTATCCGAGGCGCCATATATTCCTTGTTCTCTGTTGAGAAAAAGAAGGGGAGAAATCCCCTCATTCTTTGACGACTATGTTGTCCTGATACTTGAGATAAACCATATGGCTGTCATTTCACTTTTTAAAAATAAAAAAAAAATTAATTAAAATTGTGGTGGTGGTGAACCGACTGAGTGGAGTTTAGGCTGATTGTCTGTGTGCCTTGGATGGACTTTCGGGCACTGTTCTCTGCCTTTTCGCTTGACATCTGTCATTGATTTGTTGCTACGTTGAGAGTTGAGTTTGTGAGCTTTAGAATAGCTCGCGTATAAAATTTTTGTTGGTAAGAGTAGTGTAACTGGTGAGGAAGGAAGGGGTGATTACTCTTTGTAAACTAGCGACATATAGCTACTCCAAACACAGTGTCCTGCTTTGATCAACGCTCTAGCGTTTTCTATATAGCAAACGCTTTCACTCCGACTACTTTTTGTTATAATTAGCAAAGTGAGCACTTCCCCGTTAAAACACATACAAACCGACGTTGTGGTAAGAAAAGACGGGGAGATAATATATGCATCCGGAGCTGATTTTCAGTGGTTATATATACGTGAGTAGACCCAGAAGAAGAGGATGTGTGGTGTAAGATGGAGAGTATACTCTAGGCTATCACTGTCAATTGAAAGTCAGCTTTAATAAAATAGCCGTAGCTTACGTGGAGAAAAATGCCTATGGCACTTTACCATTTATATGTATGTGTCTTTGTATTATATATACAATTGCTGTATGTGATTCAATAGTTCTACCCACAAAACATATCATCACTGGTACTTAGAGTACAGAAATTACCGATTCAAATGTCCAGAGCCTTTTCTAATATATATATGTTTTTTTTTCAATTCTCCATAAATCAGAAATTAATTTTTTTTTTGACAAATGCGTCTTGATTCTGAGGGGGAGGGGAAGGTATTTTTACGCAGGATATATAATAAAAATTCTATTTGTAGCTAGAGAAAACTGCAATACCATCCAACAACTCTCCTGATTCATTAAATTTAAAAAGTGCAATTAAAAAGCTAAAGCCTAATTTAGTTGGGGTAGAGCCTCGTGTGTATTTTGATACCTGGGGTAGCTCTAGATTCTCATTCAATGTTTAATACAAAGAATCCTGTGATTTTTTTATCGAACGTTTCACCAATGTTTAGAGCACATAAACGTTGGTAATATATTCTAAAACACTATTTTGCATATAAATATATCACGCCCCTCCACGAACTCTGCGATTCTTAAACGCATATGCCTACATACATTCTTGAGTCTTAAAAGTAAAAAAAAATAGAACAAACCAAAATATCAAAAAAAAAAAGGGAACATTTTTTCCAAAACAACATAACAAACTGTGGCTTTATAATCTAAATCAGCACTCTTCACAAATATACTGTATATCCTACAGCTTATTTAAAAAGCATGAGAAAAGTAAGTTATGTGACTAAATTAGGGTTTGTGGCCCTATTTGCACTTTTTGTAACCTCATCCGTAAACGCCGAGGCTGGTGTGCAAAATAAAGATCAAAATACCGGAAACCTTGACAGCATACTCGACCCGAATAATAAGAACGCCTTAAAAAGTAGTGCAAATTTGAACAGGCTACTAAACGAAGCAAACTCAATGTTGAGGGAAATAAAATACATCCTGAGCGGAAACACAAATGGAGATAGCGATTTAAAGGCAACTACCGCCGATAAATCCAAGGGAAATGGTAATATTCAAAAAAATAAGGCTCAAAAGGCTAAAAGTTCAGATACACAGGGGGCAACTTTTTCCCGAAAAATCTCGGAGAGTAGTATAGTTGCCTCACCATCGCATAAATCAAAGGCCCCCACTAATAGCTCGCAAATACGATTAATTACCAATTCCCGAGTTAACACACAAGCCGCGTTAGGTACTCCAGCAACCCATAAAGGAAAAGTTACAAAAACTGTACCTGAGCCGAATATACAAACAGCTATTACCTCGCAGATAACTCCTGAAATAAGCTCGATGAATCCATTAGCTCTTAAAGAAAAGGCTATAAAGGCTGTGACCAGTTCAAATATCCAGATAGCTGCTGATATTCCAGTAGCTACAAAAAGTACAGCAACTGCCTCTGTAAACCGAAAAGACACAAATAGAAAAGAAGTGCATCAAATGCTCATTACTACAGCTACCTCTTCAACTTCAAGCGGATCCATCCCGAGAGCTTTAGCAATAGGCACAGCAGTAGGTGGTAAAAGGTCTGGACCTTCACTATCGATACCAGCGCTAACTTCCATAACCTTGTCGACATCAGAAGTATCTGCACCACTATCCTCATCAGGAACAAGGAACGGTTCCAAAATTTTCATTATTTGCTTTATCCTGGTATGGCGTTTATTTTAAGTAGATTTCCATGCTAAAGCACAGCTTTTTAATGTTGTATAGTCTCTCAGTTATATTGTTGAGCCATGTTCTTTTTTTCTTTTTCAAAATTACAATTATCAGGGCCATGTGCTGACATACTCTATAAATTTAGAATTAGCCTTAATTATAATATTAGTTAATATAGCTTACAAGACTAGTTATAACGTCTATACTAATAATCAGTTTACCAATAACACCCTTGAGGCCAATACACTACAAGGCATTTCTGTTAGTGAACTAGCTGCAAAACTCATTAATTAACTACCCACTACATGATGCTAAAGACCAAACTGTTGTAAATATCCGGCTCTCAAACCATAGAATATGGCTTTCAATGCTCATCTGGGTTTGTTTACTCGATTTGGTGGCCTTTTAACTTTGATTAATGTACGAGAATAAAACATTATCTCCAATGGGTACTACCCATAGTGAGAGTATACAAATGAGTAAAACAGGGTGCCTTAACAACAAAAATAACAGCGTGACTTATTCAACGAAAAAAGACTTCTCCTTTCATTAATAAAATAAATTGTATTTTTCAAGAGCAGGATCAGCTTTTTTAGTTCTGTTGGGTCAACTTTTAAATTCCCTATGCTCAAAACCAATATATCTGGTAGCGAAAACAGGGAAACTACCCGGTCCCTTGTCGCGTTTGAAAGAATTGCAAGATCCTCTGTGGATGAAAGATCGATTGGTAGACCTGAAGAGCTGTTGTGTACATCTCTATTATTTGCAGAATACATTCCACCAGCTTCACCTATATTACATATAGATAAAACTTGTAGTGACCAGTCTTAATGAATTGAGCAATATAAATTTAGGCAGTTGTAACCCTATTTCCCAATAAATAGAATTACCATCCATAGTATAAAAATGGTCCTGTGCTCTGAAAATATTTAATTCACGATTATTTTCAAATACATCTATATACTCGTTCTTATAGAATAAATTCCAGCTCGATAAGAGTGCCGCCAGATGATCAAAAGAGGGTGGGACTTCGATTTTCAATAATTGATCAGAAGCGATTCTTTCCAATTCACCTAGCGAGTGTACGTTTTCATTTTCCTTTAAATCTCCCAAGGTATCTGCACTCCCCCTCAAACTAATTACAGCTATCCGGAGACTTTTTTCGTCTAAATTCGACTGTTCGATGAGAGACTCTTCCAAACTTGCAAACCATATTAATTCATTTTTGAACGTACATGTTAGTACAAGCACAGTTTAATATATTTAAAGAGCTTTAAATACTTACGTCTGCTTTACATTTTTTGCGGAAAATATAATCCTGGATTCAATCTCATTCATTTGTATGTACTATTTAAATATATACTGAAAAGGTAAATGTTGGAGAATAAAGTTGAAATTAAAACATCATGGATAACTATTAACCACTAAATTCCCATAATTTTCTCCGAACCAAAACCAAAATAACCAATCTTTTTTTTAGGCAAATGCGTAACTTTTGGCAGCTGAAAAAGTCAATACATTTATCTTGTGAAAAAAATAATCGCATAAAAGGATAACCTCCATTCAAATAGATTCGCCTCTATTATAGAGCGTAAAATATGTAGAATTGCACTCAAAAACCTACATGACAACTATATAAAACTAAAGTACCTTTCTAATTTCTCTATACCCATTTATTTTTAAAGTAAAAATATATAAAAGCCAATTCATAAAATGGGAGTTCAAGCTTGTAAGCGATAAAAACATTCTAATACTCTAGAGTTTAATATATAAAGGGTTGTTCTAAGGTGGCACTTGGCATCCTATTCCGTTTATAAATAGAACGAGTATGCTCACCCTTCTCTGTTTGTAAGTTTAGCTGGTGCTACAATCTATTTTGCAGAGGCGCTAATTTGTACACTTATGTTGCTTGTTCGGCTACTATAGTATTCGGTGGTTGAAGCTGGAGCTGGAGTCAGAGCTGAGGATGGAGTTGAAAACAGAGATGGAACTGGTGTTGGAATCAAACTTGCAGCTGGTGTTGAGTAGTATTCATTGGAGTCACTCTCCACTTGCGTTTGGTACTCACTGTTGCTTGAATAGCTTTGGTAATTCGAATATTTTCTATAGCTGGGGTATTTCCTGTAATTGGAATAATTTCTATAGCTGGGATTTTTTCTGTAACCAGAATAGTTTTTATAGCTGGAATACTTTCCATAACCGGGGCTCTTTCTATAACCGAGGTTCTTTCTATAACCGAGGTTCTTTCTATAACCGAGGTTCTTTCTATAACCGAGGTTCTTTCTATAACCGAGGTTCTTTCTATAGCTGGGATACTTTCTATAGCAGGAGTTTTTTCTGTACCTTGGATATCCTTTATAGCACGAACATCTTTTACAAATTGGATGTTTTTTATAAGCTGGATATCCTATGTAACAGTTGCAACGGCAGCATGGCATGACCACCTTCTTAATCTTTGTTACAGTTTCTACAGATCCTCCAGTGGTTACTGTCACAGTCTCATGCTCTGGGTTTTCTGTAGTAACTGCTGTTGTTATTAAAGTGTTAGTTGTTGATGTTACCAAAGTCGATGTTACCAGCGTTGAAGTCATTATTGTTGATGTTACAAGCGTTGAAGTTTGTATTGTTGAGGTAGTTATTATTGATGTTATGACCGTTGAAGTTGTAATTGGTGACGTTACAATTGTTGATGTCACTTGCGTTAAAGTTGTAACCGTCGAGGTTAAAGTTGGCGATGTTACTATTGTTGAGGTTACAACTGTTGAAGTTGTAATTGGTGACGTTACAATCGTTGAAGTTGTTATCAGTGATGTTAGTACTGTAGATGTTGTCACTATTGAAGTGTTTATTATTGAGGTTGTGGTAATCGAGGTCACAGTTGGTGACGTTACTATGGTTGACGTCACAACTGTTGAAGTTGTGATTGTTGAAGTTGTAGTTGGTGAAGTTATTACAGTTGAAGTTGTAGTCGTCAGCGTTGTAGTTGGTGAAGTTACCAGTGTTGAAGTTGTCATTGTTGATGTTACTGTTACATCAGTAACAGTGGTTGTTGTGACAAGTGTAGATGTTGTTATTGTAGATGTGACAAGTGTAGACATTGTTGTTATTGTCGTAGTAGTAGTTGGCGTTACAGTGACTCTTATTGTTATAATAGGTGGTGTAATTGAGACCTTCGTTTCTTCAGTGGTCGCACCTGCCTGCTTTAGCTCAGGTAACTGATCTTTTAAGTCTTCATTCCAAATGTAATCATTATTTTGGTCTAAATTTGCATTAAACTTGTCGATACCATCACCTACATTTTTAACCTCATTTTGCATAGCACTACCAATATCTTTTTGCAAATCCTCATAGGCAGTTGCACCTTGAAAGGCAAACAAAATAAAAGCGAGCGTTTGTAACGCTATAGTTATACAGTTTATTTTTTTCATTTTTGTTTACTCTGCAGTTCAGCGTACTCAATTATGAAGATGCTTATCTAAATCTATTACGATTGTTTATATAAATTGTTTTATCTACTATACTTCAATATAAGAAAATAATACCAGAGTTGGTTTAAGAAAAATTTTGAACCCGGATTTTATGGTAAAATGTATTGCTATTTAAAGTACTCAACCAAAAACATTTTATTTAGATATAAAGCTTTATAGTATAGTTATGGCTACCCAAAGTGCTCGATTTAACTTATTTTATAACAAATGGCATACAAGCAGGAATTCTATCGTCTCTTGCAGATCCAAAGTTCAAAAAATAACTACAAAGAATTAACACCTAGTAGCAAAATATACTAGAAATTGATGTGTTTTAATATTTATGCTCCATAGAGCACGGTTTAAAAATGTTGATACTTCTGGAAAAGCTGTAAAACATAATGTGTTGCCCATTAAGTGTTTACTGTAACTGAAATATTCTTTAATATATAATAATTATAGCCCAGCTCTGGATTACTATACTAAAGAGTTAGTATTAAAATAAACATATTATAGGATATCAAATTTTTTGTTCAAATTTAGTTTAATACGAAAGAGTTCGGCCTGGAACATTCTTTCTGGACATTTGGATATGATCACCGAACCAAATGGAAGAGGTTGCTTTCTATACAAGAAAAATACTTGATCAGCAAAAAATATGGTTTAATTAGAGCTAGAATTTCAGGATTGAAATTAACAATATTATAATTTCTTCTGAGTTATAATTTCTTAATTATATTCTGGATCTAGCCTTTAAATTGTATTGTTAAATTCGCTAAAAACCAGTTGATCTGCGCAACCAACAAACATAAAAGGCCATTGTATGATAACTAATTAAAATCCATGTAGTTTACAGATAATGAATAGAGTATGCAAAATAAAAAAAAAAAATAAACATGCAACTAAAATATCTTTTCAATATCTAGCAGGCGAGTAACCTTTTCGTGCTTGAAACTAATTCTCGCAATATACATATATGCTACCCCACCATCAAACTCGCCCCCACTCCCACTCCCACTCCCAGTGCTCACATCCTCTCTTTTTGGCTTGATACTGACATTTATATCGCTAAATTCCTCAAATTCCACTGCATTATCCCCTATTCTTCGATCACTCAAAAACTCAAGTTCCCACCCGTTCTCTAACACTTTGCATATCTGCTCTACATCCAATTTTATCTGTGTCTTGATTTTGTGATCATCGCTATTATTTGCATCACCATTCCTAAAACTTGCAGTCACCTGGCTCTTTTGACTTGCCGTGCTGCCCCGAAGTCGTTGTAGCGATGCATTGGCCTTATCAATACTTTGTAGTAACTCAACTACCATGTTCCAACAGTATCGTGAAAACAATACTATTGCTTCTTGCAGCACCCTGATTCCCACCCCCAAAGGTATCTTTAAACTTTCATTTTGATTTTCATGCCCACAGCCTTCTGCATACACCGATGGTTTATATTTACTCTCGTTATGGTTGTCGCTATTCATTAAATAAAACGCTGGTTGTTCAAGTAATAGCCCGACTGGCGCAAACAATGTATCAATATACGAACTGTAGCTAGTAGGCGCCTTTCGATTTGTGTATCTATATTGTGAAGGAATCTGTCTGATTACTAAAAAGTTGGTTATCAGCCTTAAACACGTGAGCTTATGTAAAATCTCGACACACTGCTCAAATTCTTTATCAATGAGACCATCCACATGTGATGTTATATCCTGACAAATTATTTGTGCACGTTCTCCTTTACCTTCATCTACACTATCACTATAGTTTTCTACTACAGCTTTCTCTATCCTATCCTTAAAAAATCTATTAAAATACTCGCGTAATAAACACAACTGGGACAGTATTTTCATCACGTCGTCTGTAATCACATTCCCAATTG
>LSSK01001593.1:0-11537 GCA_001969505.1 Zancudomyces culisetae
GATATTGATACTGATATTGATATTGATACTACTGCTAGTACAACGAACAAAGAACCTCACCACAGCCTCTCCGATTCTATCAACCATTCCGTTTTTATCACTAGGATTTTTACTCGTTTCAAAACAGTCGAATCCAACTTGAAAGCACTACTATCCGTACCAACTACCTGTTCCTTACCATCACCAAATGGAAATACCAATGGAAATACGGATGCAAATACAAACTCTAGTACAGGTTCCTGTAGTGTTGGAAATAAAACCGGTCCTGCTTTTCTCGCCTCTGCTGATTTATCCTTTTAACTCACTCTCAACTTCATTTATTACTATTACTGTATCTGGAGCTAAGTTTTGTATTCTTTTTGTTGTTTTTTTTTACTTTTTACTTTTTGCTTTTTGCTTTTTGCTTTTTGCTTTTTGCTTTTTGCTTTTTAGTTTGTGATTTTATATCACATCCTTGTCCATTTTTATATACCTCGTTTATTTATAATATATATACTTATATTACTTTTTTAACTGTAAATATTCATTTAAATAAATCTCTTGAATTCTATTAGAAATCCAATTTTATCCATCTACCTTCTTCCTACATCTCTAGTCTTTTCTTTTCCATTTAAAAAATATTTATGTATAAATAAAGCTTGAAAGGTAAATAATATGTTCATATCCGTTTTATAACCACTTTATCAAATATGTTTAGGTATCAATTTTTCCAGATTTACCAAAGGTTAAAAGAATGCAATAATAATTATATGTAAATAATACTCAAACTATATTCCAGAAACATGAAAAACCAAAAAAATAAAAAAAAAGAGAGAGAAAAACTAACACTAGTCCGTAAACTAGTGTCTTAGTACATCAACTTAGTATTGTCAGTAAATCATTCATTTCTTATTACACACATACACACACCCTGTCTCTCTCTCTCTCTCTCTCTTTCTCGCTTTCTCGCTTTCAACTATGCAACTCTAATGTTTCCACCTTTGGCATTTCTTCCCATTGGCATAACACCTTCCTCTTCCCGTTCGCCATCCGTTTCAGCTGTATACACACTATTCTCATCAATACCACGCGCCCTAGCACTGATAGCCCCAATAGCTTCAACAGCTCCTCCAACTGCACTTGTGGTCAACAGTTCGTCTACAGCACTAGATTGTTGGTCAACAACACGCCGCAACATCTTTAGATCTTCCAGAAACTCTCTGGGTGTCGTGATATGCGTCGAGCCGATATACACGTCTTTGAGTAGATCTTGTGATAGGCCATATGCGTGTAACATTTCGGAATATGTTATACCTCCCGTCATAAACACTATTATCCGGCCTCTTGCCCTCTTGCCCACCTTTGTGCTGTCACTCCAATCATTTTTGGTCCTATTTTTTTATTTTATTAAATGTACATTTATGTTGGTATTATTAAGCATTCATGTTATTTGTCCTTGTATCAAATCGTATCGATACCCTCCTCTTCTTCCTCTTCCCCTCCCCTCGTTCTCCACTTCCACACTACCCCTACTTGTCAATTCCAAACCGCTCAAACACAAATTTTACAAAAAAGAACATGTTTAGCCATTAGTTGATCAACAACATAACTTACGTTCTCAATGACCCCTTAAGCTTTATCTGATTCCTCGAATCATAAATCTCCGGTGCTTCCCCAACCCAAGGGAAAAACGCCGGGTCCAAGATGTTCCTTGATTGTTCTTCAATTATCGATTTCACTGCTGGAACAAATCTTGATAGATCGTACTTTATACTGGTTATTGGTAGTGCCTTTTCCCACTCGTATTTTTTTCTAGGCTCTTCCTCTTTTTCCTACATATATGTATATTATAGTTGTAAATAAGTACTAGTAAAACAAAGTAAATCAATATTTCAAACCAACTTTTTTCCTTTTTCTTTTCCTTTTCCTTTTCCTTTTCCTCTTTCTTTTTTTATTCAAGTAAAGCATAATTTACCTTGTCAGTTCTAACACCCATAAGATTCAGGTTCAACAACCCCCGTTTATCCTCAGTAGTCATACATTCTAGTACTTCTTGAAGCCTTCTTCTATCTAGTGGGTCAATACCATCTTTGGAAATCAGATATATCATCAATAATCTGATTCTGTCTGTTTCCCTATTTTATTTATTTATTCGTTTGTTTATTGATTTATTTACTCTTTTTTTTATTGTTTTACCACTTTTACCACTTTTCCTGCTCTCCCTATTTTTCACTCTCAATATTATTATGTTGGCCAGATATTAGGTCAAAAACTTACTCCATATTTTGGTTAGCAAGAACCTCAACCAGCTCTTCTTCAATATCATTTCCTATCGGCTTTCCTTCAAAAGTTATCTTTGTAGAAATATCCTACAATATTTATACCAATTCCTTTGTGTTAATTTCAGTCTCGCTCTAAACTACACCACAACCTCCCCTCTATTTTTTTTAATTTTTTAATTTTCCTTTTCTATTAAATAAGTGTTTATTGATATATTTACCTGCTCGAGTCCAGCCAGATCACTCAAATAATAATGATCGAAAATGGTCATACACTCCCTAGTTAAGTTTATATGTGTCGAGTACGTATCTTGTAGTTCTTGGAACTCTGGCATGGTTTCCAGTATTGTTTTCATTTGCTTTAGTGTCGATTTGGAATCACTATCGATTATTGATATTTAAAATTTATCCTACCAACCACCCTTTGTCAAACATTCAGAAGAATTACGTCTATAGAGAGAATATGGTATACTTACTTTTTATTCAGGTCTACAATCAGCTTGTTGTCACCAACCAACTGCTGAAACTTTTTAGCCAGCTCTTCGATAGCATCAGCAATATGAACATGTCTGAGCTTTTGCCACAGTTTGTCCTTCTCTTCGTTTAATACTACTTCGTGTTGCTTGATCGTTCCACCTGAGTTTACCTCAAATCTACATTTTTTACATGTCGCACATTGGTTAGTCCACAATTCGCCTTATCACTTCTTAAATAAGTTCTTCCTTCCTCCACTTTCCCCACCAATACTCAGTTAAATATAATCTCAATTAAACTGACTCGTGTTGGTTAATATCGTCAACAAAACACTTACTTGTATTTTTTTCCATCCTCCAGATCTAGAAAATCGTTAATCATAGCTTGATATGTAAATTCGTGGAGTAGTGGTGCATACATATCTACAGACCGATCCAGAAACAGAATTACGTCATTGTACTGACCATCTTCGCGTCTCTATTGTTTTTCAACTGTTTGTTAATATACAGATCTCCACACCTTACAATATAATCAAATAATAGAATAAAGAAATAAAAAGAATGACGAGTGATAACCATGAGTTTGGTTACTTACCGGAAAATCAGGGTTAAGTTCAGAATACTTTTGCAGTCTTTTGTAGAATAACCTCGCCGTCTTTTCGGCAACTTTAGGTGTCTTTGGGAAAAACTTTCTGACACCATCAACAACTCTAACGGTATTGAAATCGTCCTCATCAAATGTTATTTCAAAATCATCGTCATACTCATTTTCATCATCGCTCCCATCCTCAGGAGAAATGTTAATAACTACATTGTCGTTGGTTTTCAATCTGTTTTCATAAGTTCTTTTGGGATCGTAAAATCGCACATATGGGTTAACATTAAGTGTTGCAACCAAACTAATAAGTCTATCCACATTCGCTTCTATATCCATTTCCCTCATCTCCCCAGCATGTGGTGAGTACATGTTGTAGAATGGATATGATGAAGGTTTTGTCAAGTATACCTTTGGCTCATAGGCTACAAGTATTATTTTTTTTGTTTAGAAAAAAACGGGGGTTATTACACCAACAGTTTACTTTATACACCTAATAGATTATTGATATTTTAAATACGTTTAGCAGTATAAATGTCCTATATGTACATACCATTTACTTCTATATATAGTTCTTTAATGGATTTGATGTATTTTGCAGACTTTGATACTGTCAGCCTTGAAAATAGCACATCGTCAAGTTCTATTTACATTAATGAAATTTTTTAGAAATACCCATAGTTATTATGCTTTTTTCCCACTAAAGTATCTCAATATTCAAAACAAAATCATATCTCTTTTCAAAGTATTAGACCATACCTGTTGTAAAAAACAAGTGTGCTCCGGCATACATGGCACCTTTGTTCCACCCGGGTCCCTTTTTCGTAAAATCATCAATAAACCTTGACACCGATTCTTTAGTTGGTGATAGAAAATACACCGCTTCCCTGTCTGTAAACGGTTGTCTACTCTTTGTTATTGTTTCGACAACTATTTCATTAATTTAATTAAGTTTTAGGATTTTGGATTTGACTCACGATATCACCATTATCATATGAGTGTATAATGTATGTATAAGATGCTAGTAAATGGTTTATCATACTTGAAACATCTTCTTCGAGCAAGTCATACAACTTGAGCACCGAGGATATTAATTTGAGAGAGTGTTTATCCACGACAACAATCTTCCATTTTCCTGGTGGTTTTACCGATCTAACTGCCTCGAGGATTCCTATTTTCATTAGAATACTTGTTATTAGTATTTTTTTTACTTGTTTCGGTGTACCACAAGGCCGTTATATTGTTTGTATTTCAATGTGGTACAATATACCATGGCAACCAAATACAGCTGTTTATTTTGTTTCGATATTACTGTCGTTACTTACTCGTCCTCAAAAGCACCTTTAATGAGTTTTCGTCCATTGTCTGATTTATAATTTAAGAATATCTAATCATACTATATAGTATATTCTTTATATTTAAAATTTATTATGCTTACTACAATCAAGTAAAGAATAATAACGTGAAACTGGTATATAATCGTTTAAATAAAACTCTTTTTCTAAGTTTGCTTTATTCTCCAATAGCGTTATAGTAGCTCTATTGATTACCAAGAAATATTACAAAGATACTCAAGATTCCCCTATTTGTCTTGAAGCTCTGGGATATGGATCTTCTGTGCGTTTTTATCTTTTTTTTAATTTATTTTGCAGGACGTTAAGGAGAATATACATGTGTCAAGCAGGAAAACATAGATTTCTTGAAGCCGAGCGTTCCTATGTTGCCTTTTGTATATTCCCTCCCCTCCCCTCCTCTTCCTTTGTTTCTTTATTCTAGATTTGACGCATTATGTCATGTTATGCAATTTCACATACCGCCTCCCTCCCTTCCTCTTCTATCGGAGGTATGCTATTATTATCACTATCATTATTGGCACTGGTGTTGGTATTGATATTAATATTGGTGTTTGTTTACGCTGCAAATTTTATGCGGCCTATCAACTTGCACTAAAAAATGCATTCGCTTCACTCAACGAACCGAATCTCTAATTTTCGCTATAGTATTTGGAATATTGAGCTGGCTTGGTATTTTTATTTCAATTTGAAAACCAATAAACAGTGGTGTTCTCAGTAGCTACACCCAAATAACACGGGAGGCACTTCAACAACTCTTTCAATAGAGTTTATTAGCTCGTATTGTTTTACTAGCTGCTTTCCCCCCTCCCCTCTTCGTATTAGGACGGACGTTGTGTTTGGTTTTCGGTTTTCTCCATTTGCGCACTTTATATGCTATTTTTACCTTTCGGATTTATTCAATCACCAAAAACATATTTAGTTGTAAATGCTTTTCTTGTTTGGGTTCAATATCCAGAAAATATGTTGTATAATAACAAATGAGATTATCTCATTGGTTAAATCTATTTCATTGATCCGCAATCCAATTTCTTTTTTACGTAAACATTATTTAAAAGTGTCAACCAACGCGAAAAGATTATTAATATAGTGAATTAATTAATTAACCAACATATTACGAGTGGAAAAATCACTCGTGAAAAAGCGGCTATTTTGAAAACATCTAATTGTACAATATCTAAAACTAAAAGGAATTTTAAAGTTTAGAGACCACCTATCTCCCTTAAGCCAGACAAGTAGTGTGACGGAGGGAAATAAAAATAAACCCATACAGTGTGCACACACGTTACAGCAACTTTTCTCTATAAAAACATGCCTATAATATTCAAACAAATCACAACCAGAACTGTTTTGTGGATCAAAGACCTGGTGAAGGTCGTTAAATGTCCTAGCAGCCGAAGTCTTCGGCAGGGGCCTATCATATGCCGAGTTGGACGAAAAAAGAACTCTTGATGCTAAATCAAATAATGATGGAATTTTGGCATCTTTTTTCAACGCCATTGGGGGATCATCAATAAACGCACGTGAGGTGTCGTTTGGTGGCACAAATTTGCAAAATTCATGATTCGCACCAATGTTGTGCTGTAGCAGCGGATTTGGAAACAGGAAGAAGAGCCTCAGTTTGTCAAGCCATAAGATTTCAGATGGAAGGTATTCGATTCCATTTCCTATTATCGAGAGCTGCTGGAGGTTCCTGAGGAAAGAAATTTCTGGAGGCAGTTCTTTTAATTTATTGTTGGATATTATGAGTGTAGTAAGGTTGTGTAGCGCTAAAATGCTTTTTGGAAAATTAGAGAGTTTATTGTTATTCAAATAAAGCTTCAGGTCGGATGTTAGCTCCAGTGATGGATACATGACCACAAGGTTTTTGAGCTCTTCTAGCTCTTTAGGTACAAACTTCAATCCGAGGTCACTATTTACGTTTTTCAAACACGTTAAAAGATACTCCCAGTATATCAATCTCTCCCTCCCCCCACTCTCCTTCTAAAAAAGTGAGCCTTGATTGCCTTACCTTAAATCAACATTGTTATCTGATTCTTCAACAGAGCTTCTAATGATTTCCAAGGCAGTGTTAACCGCTTCTGAATGCTGCTTCTTTTTTAGTACCACCTGTTGGATATCTATATCGTCTGAGCGGTCGTCGAAAAAGAGCCTTCTAGAAATCTTTATCCTTTTTTGGTGCAAACCACCACTACTCCTTCGCCTTTTTCCTAGAAACTCTGGCCTCGGTAAAATCTAGTGCCAATTCCATTTTTATAATTTGATACAACTGTTGAAAGAAAAAAAGAGGCTCGTCTGGGTTGGTTTGTTACTTACCTCATGATTCTGATTCGAATACATTAAAAGTATGCTGCGTCCAGTCATTCCAATATGGTTTTGCAGTAATATTTCTTTTTTTGGTGTTTCTAGAGTTTTAGTTCAATTACTATATGGGTATAATAAGGGATAGACTTATCTAGTAGCCCCTTTAGTTTGGAAATACAGAAATATTCCGAAATAGAAAAGAAAACTAAAAATACAACTCATGAGAAAGCGTTTAAATACCAAGCTCCAAACTCGTTTTTTTTTTTTCGCAACTGTTTTCTGTGCTGCGTATCAAGTCCACGAGATTATTTTCATTTGCCCTCCCCTACCTCCCCAAAAAAATCATATAAGAGAAATAAAAATAATTTGTTGCTTAGGAATGTTAGGAGCGGTAATGCAAGAAAAAAAAAATGCTTTGCGAAAAAAAGCTTTGGTTTTTCAAAATTCCCATTGGTTGATTCCCGCTGGATTCCAAAATGTGAATTGAAAAAATCCAAAAAAGTATGGTTTTAAGCATTCTGCTATACGCATCCAAACCCAGAATTGGATAAACAAAACTTTCCAAATAATACCAAAAATGGGTAGTGCATTTGCGTAAACACCACATATTAGTATTTTTTCCGTTTTTTTTCCTGTTTTTATTCTATCTTTTATTTTTTATTTTTTATTTTTGGTTTGAAATAGTTGGGGAGTTTTAACCGAAAACTCAATTCAGTGTGGTTTGCTGAAAACAGCTTTGATTGTATCCCCCGGTTTTTGGGTTGGAGCAGACATTTGATTTGGGATCAAAAAATCAAAGATGGAATTGTTTACCCTTGGAGCTCACCAAAGTTAATGATGGTGAACAACCGCACAAAATACATGCCGAGAGAATATTTAAAAGTGCGGATTGATTTAAGCACGACTGGGGTTGTAACACAATTGTAAAATGTTTACTGCCAACATTTTTTGATCTTTTGCGAATTTCGTCACCAAAAGTATAAAGTTAAAAAATGACTGTAGGAGCATATAGATATTCTGAAAGCAATGAAATGGCGATAAGAGTTTACGCCGAATAAAGATATACATTTTTGTTGTTTAAATATGCGAACTCTATAAAATACGATGTTATTTAAACCTAAAAAGATAATGAACCGATACTAATACGACTATGCTGGCTATATACAAGAGATTGCTGTTAATAAAGATCCATTCAAAACTGCACCTTTCTGAAAACCTACCCTGGAGGTCCAAAACAAGATACCGCTTAATTTATCAACGGGTTTTCGGTGAAACTTGTGTAAATATTGATGAGGGCGACAGTTGTAATATACACAGCATCCAAGATAAGAGTCGTTGAGTAACGAATTGGGAGCGTCTTTAAAATATTTTGTTTTGATCCGACACTACCACATCTCCCTCCTAGGATGTTTTTTTTTTCCAAAAAAGATATTTTGGTACAATTATGTTCCAAGAAGTTTATAATTATTTCAAAAATCCTTGTGAATCTGAAAGGATCTGCTACGGTAAACATCAAAACCCTGGTATTGTGTAAAGTATCATGAAATTAGTATATAAACCCTGTGTTTTCAAAGGTACCACGGGTTGAGAGAATAGTATTCTTATCTTTTTATCAAGTTAAAAAGTCAATTAGCTAGTCAAAGCCTTATCTGATAGCCAATATTTACAAGACAAGGAAGATGTTAAAACAGTCTCTATACACGCTATTTGCCTTGATGCTAACACAGCAAACATTTCAGCAAAATGTTCAAGATTCACAAGGCATCAAGCAGTTTAAAGTAAACGAGAATAGGAATGTCACAACAAAAACAAGAGAAGTGCATCATAGAACAGATGGGATTGTGGTTGTTGACCTTTCAATGGCTTATAACAAGCGACATTACTGCATGGGTGCAGCTGTAAGCCATGATAAAATTGTGGTCAGTGCATCGTGTTTTATGGATCTTGAACCTGTGTTCACCAGGGATTACATTCTTGATTTCTCTTCATTTGGTTTTATTAATAATATATACGTTTATGCGTATGGGAGAAATGAGGAACTGTTTGATCAAAATGGTAATATGCAGATTTTATGAATTGTAAAAGTGTTATAGCTATTATATTTCACATTTAGTGCATAAATAGAGTGTATATATTAATGTGTGTATAATAATTATAGCTCCGTTCAACAGTAAAGTCTATGCTCCACTAAAAAAACACAGAGGGGTTGAGAAGGTGAATTACGGGCCATTGGATGCGCGTGATAAGTATGGAACTCCTTTATCACAGCAGTATGTTGTTTTGACGTTAAATGGTAGTGAACCAAAGAGTTTGTTCACCAGATTTTTCTCAATACATCCAGATAGTTTTGTTGACAGAAAAAAGCTAGTTCAGTTTGACTATTTTTATAATAAGGAAAGAAACACTTTGGAAAATATGAAACCTACCTACAACAGTGCCAAGTATACACCCATTTCAAACTGTTTCTACTACTATATGGAGAATGATGAGATACGTTTTACAAAAGAACAAACAGTAATAAAAAAGGGATTCATGCAAGATGGGGAAACTGTGGATGATACAGTGGCAAAAGTAGGTCCAAAAACAGAAAAAAAGAGTCATAAATGCATACTCGGGTATGAAAAAGAGGATAAAAGCTATGAGGTTGTGCAATATGGTAGTCTATTTTTCCAAACAAAAAAAATAAAACATAACCCAACCACTGGAAGTCAAAATGATGTGAAGCCATCTGGCACAGGCAGGAGGGCGAAGGCTGGAGAATCGACAGTTGAGTTGGTGGGGATAAGCAATGCCGTTAAATGTGGCGATAGCGAGGATGACAGTACTTGTGAATACGTTGTATACCCTGTCGCCCGCTCCAGCTGGATCATTCGCGATATCAATGGCGATGGGTTTGAAATATGGTGAGTTGGCATAAACCCAGTGAGGCATGTGCAGACAGTACAGATATATATAGTAGTGTTGGTTTATTCTACATGTTTGCAGTTTTATTTTATCTAGTTAACCTATTTAACTCTGAATAAAGAGAAATGGTTTGGGGGTAGATACGTACTTTGATGTTCAAACATTTGTGACAGGATGAACTATAATAATACTGCTTTAGAGCCAAGAAAAATTGTTACCCTGACTAGGATGAAGATGGGGAGGCAAGTTGGCTAGGGTATGGTGGGGTTGGTTTGATTTAATTTCCAAAACGCGAAAAAAAAAAGATTAACAGGAAAAAAAAGAAAATAATTAAAGAAAAAAAATACTCTTGTAAATAAAGATTTTGGAGGGGATTTTAAAGATTAAAGTTTTGATAATAGTAATAGGAAGTTAGTTGGATAGGTATAACGAGGAAAAAAAAAGACGACACTGGGATAACTGGTAACTTTTATAAAGATTGAGAAAAAAAAACTCGCAATCTAGTACAGGAATCCGTTTTTTTCATCCAGAGATTGAAAGGAGGGAGGAAAAAGGGAAGAAATAAAGGAAGGCTAAATAAGTTTGGATGGAATTTGAAGATAGAGAAGGTGGATCCGAAATGCGAGAGATCGAGGATAGGCGCCAGAATCTGACAGAGGATATAGACGAAGAAATGGAGGATGAGAGCATAAAGGGGCAATCAGAACGAGAGGATGATGATCAAGAGAGTAAATGGGGAGACATATTTGGAGAGAGTGAAGATGAGAATGAGGGCAAAGAAAATAGGAATGAGGAGAATAAAAGTGTTGAAGAGGAGTTTGAAGAATATGAAGGTGAAAAACGAATCAATGAACGGAGTGCTATAGAAGATATGTTTGGGAGCGAGAGTGAAGATCATTTGGAAAAAGAAGAACAAGAAAAAAGTGAACAAGATGAGGAAGAAGATGAGATAATTGGAAAACAAGAAATCCGGGTAATGGAGGCAGAGGTGAGCAAACAGCAACAGATATCTACAAACACACAAATCCTGGTAATGGCGAAATTACCCAAGGGGTTGAAGGTGGAACCCAAAGAATTTGTGGAGAGCAAGTGGTCTGATGCGTTTGAAAGGGAGAGAGAGGAGTATTTTAAGCGAAAAGGAGGCAGAAAGAGCGCAAAAGTAGCAAAGGAATGGGGGGAGGTGGCAAAGACAGCAATGGAAAATACAATCAGATGGGGAAAACGCGATCCACAGGCAGATGGCAGCGAAGGCGTTACAAATACATACCTGGTGAGTTGGAGCAATGGAACAATGACACTACATGTAGGAGATGCAGAGCCGTTTTTGATTGAGGGAACTTCGCTAGTAGGAGAAGTTGAGCCAATAGCAAAGCCAGACGCACAGGGTGCAGGGGCGATGGCAGCAGCAGGAGGGGCGGCGAGTCTGGCCAAAAATGCAATCAAAGAAAGCAATGTATTTGTTGCCTCACACCACAATCAGGAAGGGTTGCTAGAGGTACAGGCGCGGATTAATGAGAGCTGGGTGGTTAGGGCAAACAGTGCGTCGCAGGTGCGAGTGTTGACGACAGCGGCAGGAGAGGCAGGAGGATATTATAATGATGGTCGGGCAGGAACCAGCAATACAGTACTCCCAGGGCTGTCAGAAGAAGCG
>LSSK01001596.1:0-18778 GCA_001969505.1 Zancudomyces culisetae
TTCTTGCGTTCATGTTATAGTACATCTCGTTTGGCAGCCCTTGTGCCGATAATGGCCCTGGGGCTGGTTCTGGTGCTGGTTCAGGAGCTGGTTCAGGAGCTGGTGCTGGTGCTGGTGCTCCGCGTGCTCTGCGAACCCTTCTTGCGTTCATGTCATAGTACATATTTTTCGGTTGGTATTCGACATTTTCGTACACAACCTCCTTGGCATAGTTTGAATCGTAATTTTCATTATATTTCGGTGAGTAGGCAAGAATCGATGCAAGCCCAAAGGCTGAAAGTACTAGTGATTGTTTAACCATTTTTTAAATTATTTGGTGTGCTGAGTTCTTTGAGATTCAAGGATTTTTTTATTCTTCTATATTGAGAATAAATGATAGTTTGTGGGCCTGTATTTATACTTTTTCTAGCTATTTCTTTGTTATACAAGTCTACCCTGTTAGTAGCTCTAAACACTCCACTTAAAATATTTAGACTTTTTTTAGCATATAGTTAAATTTCTGGAGAAGATAGTATTACCGACTAATTGACTACCGTCTAGTTTTTGATCTGGAAGCTGAATAATAAATATTAATGACCTATCCTCTTTATTACAGAACCATATCAGCTCCAAACTGTCCCAAAATCGCAAGGTCGTTGTATTTTGCCTAGATTATTAATTACCGAATTTCTATTTCTTATTACCAATCTACTATCCGCCAGAAATTTGTGTATAATTAAATTTTATTCTAGATTTGTGATAGGGTTGAAAAAGTAAGTTCGATCTAGATGCTTAATCTGTATTGTGAAATAGTGGAGTAAATAAAATATTTTTGGATTGGGCTACAATTAAAACTATTAACACCATCTACCAATTTTAGGTGGCTACTACATGCAATATTCTCCGCTTCTGTTAGTTTTAGTATAAATTGATATGTGTCGGGTTTAATAGCAAGCTCGTCAACACCGTCTAGAATTAAGAATATCTGCCTAGATGGTGCTTGAATCCAATAACACTTCTTTAAGCATTTATTATTTAATTGCTACGCCCGAAACATCATGTATATTATTAATAATCAATTCATTACTTTTCAATGTAAATTCTGAAATCAGTTGGCCATAGTATAGCCTGAATGATACAGCATTTATGCTTTACTTAAATATACTATTTTAGCACCCCTCCAATCGTAAGATTCTAGTAACTGTTGATTCAAAAACGATTACAAAACTTATATTCAAACGTGAATAACTAGCATTATTAAGTAGCTATAATATGTGTATACGCTAAACTCTGGTTGCTGATTACCTTATTTTTGGAAATCGCCATGCTTTACGCCCTCCCTGTTTCTTCTTAACAGTTTAACCAAGTCATCACTTCAAAACCCACTCTGTCTGCATACTTTGAACCGGATTTATAAAATTGAATGTCGAGAAACATTTGAATAGCCTAAATCGGACCAGACTTGTACTTTGGGATATTCCTCCTAGAATATATTCGCAGTGTCACGGTGATTATAGTGCATAGCGCATAAGCACAGCCCGCAATTATTATCAGTGCAGAATAGCTGCGTTTGTGTCCAATTTTATCAAATACAAGACCAAGCAGAGGCCCAACGCAAAGATTTGCAATCCCATATGATATATATACAAGGCCGTTTACTTGTGGTAGTTTATCTGGTTTGTAGTTATTAGCAAGCAATATTGGAATAAGACCAAAAGGAGCAGTAGAAAAACACCCTGCAAACGCCGCATAAATGACACCGGTTACTACAGAAGAGCTTAGATACCATAGGGTCATAGTGGCTATAGTGATTGCTAGACTAGTAAATATCATTATGTTAACTGGTCCAACCCTATCTGTGATCAGCCCGTAAATTATTCTGCAAATTGTTAAAAAACCACAGATAATCATCGCCATATTATAAGCTATTGATGGAGACACACCCAAGTCAAGCAAACTTGAGGGAAAATACATATTAATTGTTGTGAACCCTGCCTGCGTACAGATTGCAATCCCCAAGTTTAATAATAGATATTTATCACTGATCATCTTTATATCAACAATCTTTTTTGTAGGTTTAAACCCTGGTGGCCCTTTCATAAGCAAATACGCGATTCCTCCACCAAAAATATTTATAAATCCTAAAATTCGTGCTGTCCATGAAAATCCGATGTTTCTAATAGATGCTGATGCTATAGGAACCATAATAACTCCACCTATACTTCCTCCCATAAACATTAAATTCATTGCAAGTGACCTTTTCTTGTTGAACCATAGAGATACTGCTGTTATGGCACAATTTGCTTCTAATGCAGCACCAATGCCTGTAATAGCTCCCATTGTCAACGCCAATTGCCATATTTCTGTAGAAAACGAAGCCAACATATATCCTAATACACTCAATATCATACCTACCAAGACAGTCCTCTTGATTCCAATATATCGCATTATTGGACCTGCTATTATCCCAAAGAAAAGGGAGCATGTTGATGTTGTAGTTCCTATCCATGCAATCTTACTTGCATCATCGTGCACAAACATTACCTTTAGGTAATACGCTTGAAAAACCCCAAGTGTATTAAAACCCCCAAATGTTACAAAATATATCAAGAAACCTGAAGCCAGTATTGCCCAGGAATACCCCCCATCTTTTGTAAAGGCCTGATCGTTTTTTTGATTTAACTCGATATCATTTTCGTTGTGGTGGGTTGGTTTGGGGGAAATGCAAACAGAGCTGCCTTCTTTCCTGAGCTGGTATGTAGTCTTTTCATTGAAAGCGGCCATTGTATACTTATGTCACTTTAACTAGAAAATAGTCTTAATAAGCTGAACTGTTGCACAAAGTGTCTTTTTAGTAAGTATCGAGTATCATACTAGAACTTTTCTCCGCTTTCTCTATGCTTATCTGCTATAAATTAATGAATTAAATTGGCTTTATTTACAAAGTCGAAAGGGTTATTACTTGATATAAGGTTGAAGGAATCTGTGTTATCAGAAAAAAAAATTTTCTGGTTCAACCACTATCAGACAAGAGTGATTTATAGATTGTTGCAACTTTAGCCAAAAATTGAGTCAAGCCATCACTAACTAATACGATATTACTTGCTAAAAATGCGGATCAATGTGAAAATCACTGCCTATTATTCTTTTTGTAGTAAGAAACTAGATAATCCGTTGAAAAACCGAAACGAACAAAGAGTCACTTAGGCAAACTAAGGCCGTTTTTTCACAAGCTTAATTTTTTGTGCTTACTAATCAGTTTCAATTTGTTGCCTTTACGCCAATTATTTTTTACTACGGTCAACTGCTATTTGAAAGTTTGGCCGTGCTAAGTGGAATCAAGAATTAAACCAACTATGAAATTTATTGTTGGATTGAGATATTTCCTAATGGTTTGATTATCACACGCCCAAAATTGTGTTTGGAATTAGCGAAAAGTTACTGATAATGACAAAATATCTATGAATATAAATTGAAATATTTTTCACGTAAACAAGCTGAATAAAATGTGAAAGATTTTGTAAAAATGCATTTAGAGTAGGTGGGTTACAAAGTTTGAAGCTTTTCTCAAGTTAGAAAGGCTACAACATATTGCCTAACTTGATACATAATCCACAATTTACAGGTCAGTCTAAAGGATGAAATCAAAGCTTTTTCCAGAAAAAATCTAAACCATTACTACATTTTCAAATTTACGTTTGCTAATTTCAGGTAGCATGGCGGAAAACTAATTTATTGTTAACACTTGGAAGCGTTATGGTTGTGGAAGAGGTGATAAATTAAATGAGTAGTGTTGACTGATATCCGTTCACGTGGGATTTTCGGAGCCTGAGTACCTTTTTGGGTAAATCTGGGTAACAGCAACTCTACCACCACATCTTGTAATATCCAATACAATTATTAATTGGTAGTTCGATCAAAGTTAAGAGACATGGTGGCGTTTTTTATGATAAAAATCGACAATACTGAATTACTGCTAGATGTTGCTAGTAGTAAATTAATCCACTGTTTTTGTTGCTTTGCTACAGAGACTTATTTAATTTATCAGTAAAAAAACAACAAAAGAAATATAAAGCCCATAGAACCGAATGTGTGATAACAAACTGGTTTTAGTGAAGCTGTAGGCGCACTTTATAGTCTAGTCAGCCAGAATTGGGATATTTCTTCTGTGTGTAATTATATTGCTTTATTTAGCTCCAGCTATTATTTAGTATGTTTGGTGTAAAAATAGACTTGGTAGCTCTTTGTGATATGAGATAGTATACATGTACATTATGTCAGTGTGTCAGTGTGGCTATGTATTGGCTAAGATGAGGTTGAATGCGTTTTTAAAAAGTTGGATCGATTCCTCAGTATTGTAACACAACTTTATGTAATAAAAGTGATGAATGGGTACGTGTCAACAGAATATGATGTAAAGTTGTTAAACCTCATGCTTGCCCTTTCTGCTTAAACTTACGCCACTCTATATAGTAATAAAAATAATTATCCCAGGCTAATTTACACATACACTTTCCCGTTTGTTCATGTTATTAATATTTGTAAACTATAAAGTTTAGCTAAAAAAAACAGCACATATGAGTATAAATAGTAACCGCTCCAACCGGCAAAAAAAAGTCAAAGATATATTTTGTCGGACCTATTTTGAGTGCTGCTTTGTTGGCGAGTAAAAAGTCACGAGATCTGGAAATTTGCGTGACATTGTCATTTTTTTCTCTATGCTCAAATCGCCGCGAATTTAAAATGAACCCTGAGAAAAAAAAACAAGAAAAAATAAATAGACCTGGTTTTCCACCCACCTTAACCTACTGATAATCGACATCATTGGTATATTAGTATAGAATTGCACAAAGAAGCTACCAATTTATGGGTCATCCAAGATGAATGAGGAAGGTAGTCAAAACAGAGATGACCACAAGGCAAGCGAACTTCGCGCTGAGGGAGATGTGGACGCTGACAAAAAGCTGAAAGCAGGTAATGTATATATATATCTGCTGCCTTATTGGTAAAGGCAGAATATGTAGATTTACAAGAAAACCACGCTAAAATTAGGATTTTCAAATGATATGGGTAACATAAAAGTCAAAGTGTCAAACACATTGAGGGAATATTACAACTATACGGCAGAAAACATCAGTGCTATACTTGATGGACGGTACTTTGGGACATATCCAGGTATGGAATTCATCCTTGATTCTTTTCATCTGATTTAAAAATAGAATAAAAACTAGTAAATGGAGTCTAAAAAGAACTACAATAAAAAAATAATAGATTTTGTTATAATACTTGGGAATGAGTACAAGCGGGAGAAAAAGAGCGGAAAGGAAGGCGCAGATGCAAATATCAATACGAACACTAACATTGGTGAAATGGAAGAAACAGTCGACGGGATAGAGCGCGAAAGAGCCAAAGGGAACAAGGGGGCGGAAACACCAACGAAAAAGATGGCGAAAATCATAGGACTCAATTCAGGACTCGAGAACTACCCAGAAAAGCTCAAAACCGAAATAGAGAGCTTTATATGGTGTACATACCGATACAACTGCGAGTCTAGAAGGAAGGAAGAAAATGGCGAAGGTTTTTTTACTACTGACGCGGGTTGGGGATGTATGTTGAGGGCAGGGCAGTCACTTATGGCTCAGGCACTTCAACATCATCATTCTGGTAGAGGTATATTATTCACTATAGTCAAAGGAGTTTTATTGTATCACGTGTAGTTGTATGAGTGGGCGTTATTGGATATAAGGTTGACGAACTCAAAATGAAAATCTACAATCTTAAGATGATTTGATTCCACACGTATAGATTGGCATTTTTCATGGGAGAATGCTGATAAACGGTATAAATATTTACAGGTAAGTTTAATGTGGTGAAACTATAACGAGGATGATTAGTTGTTATTGAAAAACCAAATAGCTGACCCAATGTTTGTACTTGGTGTAGATTTTGGAAAGGTTTATCGATGATACGAATGAAAAAGGTATATACTCGATCTACAACATGGCTCAAGCAGGAAAAAGCCAAGGAAAGCACGCCGGAGAGTGGTATGGGCCATTTGGAACTGCCAACGTACTCAAACAACTGGCGGACTCGGATCCAAAGTTTTCACCCCGAACATACGTCACTTCAGATGGAATAATCCAGGTACAGGATCTGGTTACTCTTGAAGAAGGAGTTACTATGGAAGAGCTGTTTAAAAGACAACCAGAGCAAAAGATGAAAATGGAACCTACACTGATTTTAGTAGCTACAAGGCTGGGTATTGATCGAGTAAACCCGATTTATTTCAGATTTATCAAAACGTGTTTGTCATCAAAATTGTGTGTAGGAATTGCTGGTGGAAAACCCTCGTCAGCGCTATATTTCATTGGGTTTGAAGGCGACGATTTAGTATATCTGGATCCCCACTTCAACAAGCCAAAAATAAATAGGCGAAATAGCTATAGCGAATATAATTCAGCCGATGTTGCTTCATATAGGTGCTCGGAAATGAAGAAAACTCATATAAGCAGGATTGACCCTTGTATGTTTGTAGGCTTTTATATAGATTCGGTAGATTCCTTGCTGTCTTTGTACCTCACATTGAAGCCCTTTGAGTCTGTGGTCATATTATCTACTGAGCCACCAGTCTGTGAGGTTGGGGCAGGAACTAGTGTAGATGATTTGGGTGTGTTGAGTGGTGGCGATGACGATTCTTTCTAAAGTTAGTTTAATATGGCTAATTTTGTATACTTTAGCATTTCATTTCTTGGCAATCGTTTTTATATACTGATTGATATCATTATACTTTGACAGGTAATAATACTGCCACTTGTTTCAGATTGGTCTCTTTATTTTCTAGTTTCATAACATTTCAGATTAGTAAATGGATTTTAGCAGTGAAGATTCCTTTCGTTTCTAGCCATGCGACCGCTATATTCTAGTATGTTAGGTTTTAAGCTACCAATCATTAAACATTTCTCTCAAACCTTCTAGAAAAGTAAAAGATAATGAAAGAGCAATCAAATTTCAATGTTACTGAATGAGAACAACTAGTATAAATATAAGAATACTAACTTGCATGCTAATTTAATTTTTGTATATCTCATCCCAAATAAAGTCGCACTAGAATATAAAATGCATTCATGATCTCTACCGAGACTACAGCACTAGCAGGGCTTCATTATTGATACCTAAATGTAATTTTTGGTAAAATGAAATAAGTCATTGGTTCAATTGTTGGGCCTGGAGTATTGAGTGTCATTTGTATTTTAAGTTTTACATTTGCTGGCCATTATCAAATGCAGGAATCTAGGTCATTTAGAAAAATGTTTAATTAGTATTTCGTTATATTAACCTTCTATTAAACTCGAATATACCTTTGGGAAGGACATTTAACCAAACAAGCTTTTAAAAAAAAATAAGCACCACTTGTAACCCTATACTATCAAATTCAATGTTATTATGAGTACTCCCCTTGCACAAATTATTAAACTATGTTTATATGGCAATATGAACTATACTGAACGAAGATTTCCTTTAACGTTGATGGTTAATATAACTAACCCTCAATTGTATATGTAAAGTGTAGCGAGTTCAAGAAATAAGTGAAAGAACATTTGTTACAATCAATAAAACACCAGACCATGAGTTTAACAAGTGATAGTCGCGTACCTAACTTGTCACAATTGGCTATTAAAACAATTTACTTAATCTGTATTGGGGGAATACAAAACCAATTGGGCAAAAACAAGCGATCTAGATGAACAAGCAATTCTGATGTCTAACCCAATACACTAATATTATACATACTTACACACGAACGTGCTTTTTCTATAGGCTGCTCTGCTTTAACAACTTTTTTTTATTCACTAGTAGCTCTTCTTGTTAGAATTAGGAGGTTCAAAATACGATATAATTTTCAGAATACCTTTAACGACTTATGGTAGCCATTTTGTGTATCATTTATAAGAGCAAAAAAAGCCAAGTAGCCATATTTACCCATTCCAAGTGCAAGCCCAGGGTAAATGCAGAGGAAAGAAAACAAAATTTTTGGGTAACATTTTGTCTTTGAATTATTCACCTGTTGCATTTTCCTTTCAGCACGATATAATTCGTAACCTTTTAATTTGATGGTTTTAACAACCGAATAATAGAAAAATGTTTGTGAAACGTTCAAGAACACTGAATAACGTTTAATACTTTAATTAGATAGAAAAGTGAGTGACGTTACAACCTCAAGTAGGATATATTATTTTTTTGATTTGTCTATAATCTTTAGACAATACTACAGATACCATAAAGGGGAAAAATTTAGTCAGCCCAAAAACAACTAGTTATTTGAAAAAGTAAAATAGTTGGGGGTAAGGTAAAAGTCATCAAAACAAAGCAATTACCTTGAACTTGTATTAATTATAAAACTAATTTCACCTCTAGCACAATAAAAACGAGCAAAAATAATCGACAAAAGATTTCGGATTTAGAAATAAAATTAATTTTTTAGCCTGGATGATAAAAGAACATTGACCAGAAATCACAACGAGAATTTAAAAAAAGGCAGATAGAGACAAGGTGGGAAAACAACGATGAGTGGAGCGAGCATGTATTTAGTAAAAGAGCTACAAGGGCTCTCTACAGAAACCAGAAAGAAACATCCAGAAATTAAAGAAGCGGCTGATAGACTAATAAAACTTATTCAGGAAAGCAATAGCAAAAATGCACATGACATTGCAGAGGTCTTGACGAAAAATGAGGGAATAACAAAACCCTTTTATCTAACTTGTGGAACGAAAAATCCCAAGCTAATATGTTTGGCATTGGCAAGTCTACAAAACATGATTGGAATCAAGGCAATTCCGGGAGGGGAAAGCGTCGAATTAGTCGGGAAGCTTGCAGAAATAAGCGCGAACGGATTGGAAGTGCAGGTCAAAATAATCCAGACGATCCTTCCATTGGTTACTAACTATAAAGAAATCAGGGGAGATTCTATGATAAAAGTGATAGAGCTATGTTTGGGAATGAGAAAGACAGGAAATAACAGTATAGTATATAATACAGCATCGGCAACCTTGAGGCAGGTGATAATGATAGTATTTGATAGAACTAAATTGAAAGAAATAAAAACTGAGGGAAATGGCGAGGACCAAGAGTACGATTATACAGAAGATGCAATAAAGATAATGACGGACATGTGTTTGATGGCGAGTGGGGAAGCAGGAAAGTATATAAAAACAGAAGGAGATGAGTCAGAGTTGATGCTGGAGCTTCTTGAGGGAGTGATAAATGTACAGTATAATGTGCTTATCGATAATGAAAGTGTCGGAGTAGTGGTGCGGGAGGTGTTGGTGCCGATATTGATAGGATCATACTCTGAGCGGCACGGATTTGGAGTGGCAGTTAGACAAAGTAGAATGATGCTGCGGTTTATTGAACGGCTTCACAAGAAATACGAGATGGAATGTGAAATATTTTTGAGTATGATTAGACGGGTTGCAGAGTGCAATGGTGAGGGGAATGGGGAAACATATCAACGAGAAAGTTCAGAAAGCGAAGAGGATGAACATAAAGCAAGGTTATCGATGGGGCTTATTAGCAAACCAATATTTTATAGGGTTTTGGCGGCGGAAATTATAGGGACGCTATTGAAAGATGAGAAGATGATTACGAGTTTATATGAAACATATGATTCAAAGGGGAAAACGAGTAGAGTCGTACATAGAATGATTAAGAGTATTGGAAAAGTAGTTGTTGAAAATCCTGAAATGTGTGAAAGATCAAGAGTTGAACAACAACAACAGCAGCAGCAGCAACAACAACAACAACATCGGGGTGGAGTAGGAGTTACAGGCAAAAGGAGGGAGATCTACAAACGGTACATAGATATGGTAGACAAAAGCGAAGAGCCGGTGGCCGGAACAGATGAAATGTTTGAGCTTGGGATGAAGATATTGATTGGATTGGCACAAATATTGTCACGAACCATTCTACCAATCTCAACACGATCGGTACAGGTGAAAAGTCGAAGGAAGGAAGACAAAGTGGAAAGTAAACGGACACTAGTGCTGCTGGATAGCAAGCAAACATTGGGATTTATTCATGATTTAGTGGAAAAGAGTCATGTGGAGAAACTTCGAGAGATTGTGGAGAGCAGCTGGCCAGAAATGTTGGGAGGGTTTTCATTTCTGATAAGAGTGATTGAGTTGGAAGAGACGCAGTATATCGAGGTAGTGAAGGGGATAGAAGACATGGCAAAGGTCTTAGGTTCGATTGGGCAGCAGAAGGGGAGTGTTTTATATCTGAGTATTCTGTGTAAAAACAGTTTGCCAAATATGGAAATCTCAGAGCATGAACGAACAAAAAACAAGTACGAAAGGAGTAGAGAAAAGTTAAACATAAAAACAGAGACGGAAACGGAAACGAAGGATATGGATGTGGATATGGAGGCAGGAGCAAAGGCATCAAAGCAGAGTGAGGCACTTGTGAGTGAAACAGTAACGCGAATTCAATTTGGAATGAACAGCAAAAATATGATAAGTTTAGGAGCAGTCGCCAACAGTGCAGGATTTTTAGGTCCGGTGCTTGGGGCTGGATGGTATTTAGTGGTGGTGACACTGCAGCAGGCCGAGGAAATTCTATACCAAAATATAGCACAAGTAATGGAAGAAGAGCAGGACAACAGTGGAAATGTTCAGCAGTTATATTTGCAGCAACAGCTGGCGACCAAGAAGGAATTTGTAGAGCATGAGCTTGTGATATCGGAAATAGACTTTTTATTTGGGCTGGTTTCAGAATTGGATGACGAGGCGTTTGGGTGGTTTGTAAGAGCGCTGTGTTTACTAAATGCAGATTTAGGTGGAATTCCAATTAGGCCAAAGGACAAATGGGCAGCCGAACGGATGAGAGAAACGCTAGTATTGAACAAACGAATGAAGGCAACACTGAATAGAACATGTTTTTCGATAACAAATTTAGACTATGTAGCCAAAAGGCACATGGCCAAGCTATTGATGTGTAAAGCACCAACATCAAATACCGACATGGACAATACCATTGCGGGCGATACACAAGAAGAAACTAAAGCAACACGGTTATGGGAGGTGTTTGTATACCAGCTTTTGGATACATCGACATATGTTTATACGCCACAGCAATTCCGCAACATGGCAAGTGAAACACTAAGCGAGGCAGTATTGACAGCTATGTCGTTGATAGTAAAAGTAGCAAATGAGGAGAGCGACCAGCAGTCACACAAAATGCTGAATAGCGGCGATGTACAAATGCAGGTTTTGATTCCACTGCGAGAGATGTTGACCTGTTCACAGCGTCATGGTGTGTACGGCACATTTTTGGGTATGCAGAAGCTAGCATTGTCGACACTAAACCAGTTACTTCAAGCAAATGGCCAGTCGATTAAGGAGGCGTGGGGAATAGTGTTTGATATTCTTCAGAGCGTTGTTAATAATGTACAGCAGCGAGATGCGTTGGTCAAAACTGCCCTGTCGAATCTGCAATTGATGGTGACAGATTTTCTGGGCAATTTATCCAATGCTGATATTTCTAGATGTATTGAAACTTTGGGTTTGTATGCAAACACGTTGACTGATTTGAATATTTCGTTGACGGCCATTAGTTTGATGTGGAATGTCAGTGATCACTTAAGTGTAAATCCAGATGTTCAAAACCAATTTCTGTATCTAGAATTGTTGAAAGCTCTTTCGAAGCTGGCTGTTGATTCTAGACCCGAAATTCGGTCCAGTTCAATCCAGATTATGTACAACACTATAGAGCAATCCAAGCTTGATTCCCAAAATTATTTAGTCGTAATCCGAGAGATTCTATACCCAATGGTTCAGGAAATTCTTGTCAAGCGTGCACTTGTTTTAACACAAGATTGGATACAATCTCAAGAAACAGATAAATTGAAAGGTAAGGATAAGGATAAGGATAAGGATAAGGATAAAGGCAGTAAGCTTGAGATAGGAGATAGCGGATTGGTGCAGGAGGACCCCCGGTTGTTGCGACTTAGCTCGTGGGATGAAACTCTGATTACAGTACTAAACAGAACGGGAATGGTTGTTGCTTCTAGCAATGCTTACCAGCAAGAGGAAGGCCATGATGGAGATTCACGGCAACTATTAATTACCAAAATGTGGGCTTTTGTTCTTGCAGTGTCTGTTGGAACAGCCAGTCCTGCAGAAACCATTGATGTACTGTACCAGTATTTAACCACTGATTCTTTGAACAGTAATGTTCAATCAACAGACAAAGATAATACTCGTACTAGTGTTGATGAGAAATCTGGATTGAATGTACTTACAATTGATAGAAATGCTCTCCAGTTTGTAAATAAGGGTATTGTTGATAGTGTTGTCGGTACATCACTACGTTTGCTTTGCGAATTAAAACATAGCCACATACAAGTATGCTGGGATGCTGTGGCTACATTGGTAGAGTTGACGTGTGGTAGCAGTATCACTTTGCCACCACAACAAAGACACTCAGTAGTATTTAGTCAGGAGGATTACAGTCAGCTAGTGGATCAATTTCCGCGATTTTTACAGTACTTGTTTGCCCAATCAATCGAAATCAGATACTTTGATGCCCTAAAACACGTATTTCTACTGTGTGGAGACCTCATGTCTAAAACCACAAAGCTACAAAACAGCATCGTCGAGGCTCTGAAGGCATATTTCCAACACGCAACTACTCCAGCCGCATTTGCTTCTGCTATTGATTTTCTGTGCTATATAATTGTTGCCCCGTTTGCATCTAGCGATCAGCACGCGTACCAACTTCCCTTTATTTCAAGTACGTTGGAACAGTGTCGGTTGTGGATGGCTGCTGACTCTGTAAAGCCAAAGCCTCTCACCAATCCTGCAAACATTGTAGCAATAGCTGAACAGGCTACCACGCTATTGTTGCAGATAATAGATCTGATGGATATTATGACAGGTACATCGTCCACACTTTCGGTTTCAGCTGGTGACCTGCACCTGCAACCACAAGCCACAACCATTCTCGAGTCGTTAGCTGAAAAGAACGATTACAGTTTGGCTCAGCTTAGGTTTGTGGTGTGTTTAACCACTCAGAGGTATTCATCCAAAATAATCAAGAGTTTGGTCATTCCACTGACAATGAGCCATTGTCTTGGTGACAAAATGTTGCCTGGTTTTTGGCGGCAGAATATTGCTGCATTCCAAAAACTTGTGACTGTAACTTTTGCCAATCTTGGCGACTTGTATTCTGTATTTTCTGTTCCCGTTCTTGAATCCAATTCCAATTCCAATTCCAATTCCAATTCTAATTCCAACAGTAACAACAACACAAATCTTATCGACGAGTTCTTTATGCTGGCCAACTACTCGCTCAAACTTATTTTGTTCTTGACCGACCATGAGCTGGCTACCTCTGACGTATTCTGCCCAGCCCTTGGATATGCCTCGTCTATGTTTGGTTCTGCTAGTCGCAGGCCTGCCGTTGTGCTACGTTGTCCTCCTCCGAGCTGCATGACTCAATCATCTCCCGAGTTGTTTCTCAATATTAATGAAATGTATACCAGCCTGCTCAACAACTACATTTTGGCTGTGTTGACTTTTTTGGCCCAAACCAGCTGCGATCCGAATGCCGAGCTGGCCGCTTCCATTGATAATGATTTTACCCAGCAAAGTCACAAACAACAAACCCGCCAAGCATTGGGTTCTATCCTCCCGTCCAATTCAGCTCCCGTTTCAAACGCAAAATCCAGCAGTAATAATAATCGGATTCCTCACCACTACCTTAGCCAGCTAAACAAAACCGACCTGTTTCCCTTCAATATCAACTCCTCGTCGCCACCGTCGTTACAGCATCTTAACTCTTTTCCTGCTACATCGACTTCATCTCATCCAAGGTTTTGCAATCAATCGACCTTTTTATTTAATGTGTTGTTTAAAACATCCAAGCTTTTGGTCGGCATATATTCACACAACCACATGTGTTTTGTAGCAAAATCCATTCGTTTGCTGGGTCTTCACTGGCTATTTGTTGTCAGCAGCGAAGTTCCATCCTCATCTAGCTGTCTCGCATATGCTTCTGCTGCAAACATCAGCTCTACAGCCAATCAAGACACCGAGGATTTATGCAGATTCAGTAGCTGTGTTTTCCACAAACCACTGTTAAAAGTCAAAAGTGCCATTCCTACGGTGTCGTTTTGGGTTTCGCAGATTTCTGCCCAGTTTTTACTCAAGTCAATGTACCTACTCATGTCGACTTTTGTCAAATATCCACCTCCATCCTCATCCCCTGCACACCCCAGATCTTTACTTGTGGCCAACAGAGACTTTGCTCTCTTTTCTCCCGTCTCTATTGCTGAGCTCAAGTTTATTCTGTTGCATTTGCTTAAAATCGATGTTCGCAACAACGCGTTTAGCTTTTGTTTGCCAACCACTTCAACAACTATTAATTCTTCTCCCAATCATCCAGATAGAGAAAAAAGCAAAAAATCAAAGATTGTGTCCTTCTCTTTTTCCTCTCAGGCCAACAACAAAACCGACAGCTTTTTCGAACAACTCAAGATCTATCTGCTAACTGGCCACCACTCCATAATCTATTTCTGTATGGATTTGTTGTCTGACTTGATGCAGAAATCCATTGCCCACTCCAACATTGCCGCTTCTTCTGGAACCTATGGCTCCTTCACTCCTGAATACACCTCTCATTCTTCTAGAAATAACCAACATTTACGCAATTCCACTAGTCATAAGAGCACTCCTTCACAATTGGAATCTGTTTCAATTTCATCCACCTCCATTGCTCCCATCAACTCTACGAACTCTCCACCTAGCCTAGACACCAAAAATGACAATTACTCTACCTCAACTGGTTCGAGGACTCCCGATTCTCACCACAATAACACCCCTAGCGACATTTACGACGATGATGACGCTGACATTTACGATATATACGAACTTTCAAAGCTTTGCTACGACAAAATCGCTAGGATTTGCTAACTATTTGTTTTTCTATATATGATAATCTCAGTGAATAGAAACTGTACTAAACTATTCGAATATCAATACTTTATAAAATAATCCTGAAAATACCAATCCAGAAGTGCGAAATACTCACTTTTCCTTTCAAAACATGTGCTACACATACATACAAACACACACATACATACACACTACCACCGAACCACTTGGCTTCGATTATTACAAGCTTTATTTTCTTTACAATCCATTTTGCTTGGTGGTTTTTTATTAATTATATTTTTTTTGTCAACAATTAATCATACAAATTCTTAAGCATAATGAAACCAATATGCTGTAACTACTATATCTTGAGACGGCGTAGAGTGTTCATACTTTGTCATTCCTATAATAAAGAAACAGTAATAGTATAAAAACCCCGATTTTATTCTTATATACCCCCCCCCCTCCCCCCTGTTCCTTTATACTGTTGCAAATTCGTGTATATTGAGAAGATTTACCATCAGTTTCGGGATTCCACAGTGTCGAACTCGAGATGTGCTGTTTGTCGTTTGTCCTTTTCATTAAATTACAGTTCACTACAAAATAGTAACACCCGAATACATATTGTCTGGTTTAGCCCAGTTTTGGCAATATTTACACAATCTATAATTTTATACAATAGTTTCACTAACCAATCCATTTATATTCCTTATAGTTCGATGTGAGCTTTTTAAGACTATAATCCAAAATATCTTTTTGTATGCTCTCGACCTTTTGATAATTGTACACTCCGTCTCCAATTCCCAGCTCTACTGCCTATCCGATCCCATCCCGCAATAATTATACTGTTAGTTTTACCTTTATTATTCATTCTTTGTAAAACTTTATCGTTTTAAATACTATATTTAATGTATACTTGCCGTCTTTAGGTATTTTAAAACTTGTGCTTCCATTTCGAATCTATTGTCCTTGAAATTTTTTAAAACTAATAAAAGTGTTTTGAATTTTCATCCTTTTATTAACTCACAATCCTTTAAAAATTGGATAATTTTATTTACAAATTAACGCACAAGATTAAAAGAACTGAATATATTCTTATCAAAATCATTCCCATTATACAATAAAAATTTAGATCCAAGTATAGCATCCTGTCAGCACATCTGACAGCACACAAATATATTTTTGTCGTTCACAGCCCTCACCACCAAAACCATTATTGAAGTTTCTATATACAATTGAAATAGCAAATAAATTCTTACTACATAATACAAATTTGTAACAAAATAATACAAAGCCAAGGTAACGCCAGATTAGCAGAAAACAACACTATTCAATCCTCATCATTTTAGCACATTCAACATATCATCTATAGAGTTTATGCAAGAGCATATCTGCAAACTGTGAAGATTAGACCCACGAAATTCTGATTCAAAACCAAATACCGTTCCATTCTCAATCGCAACCCCAGAGTCCCGCATGACAACCATGTACGCTCTTATTTCTAATGGTAAACTCGGGTTGAACCAAAGCCTTTTTAATAATTCAGCTTCTAAGTCCAAATGTAGATTTTCCAAATCGTTCTGTTTAATTGCAGTTTCTGCATCAGCTGCCAATCCTCTTGTGTGTAACTTGCTCATGTTTTGAAAGTCATTTTCGTAAAATTCCACTGCTTGTCCCAGCACCTTATCAACCTGAAGCCGAGTCAATGATAGTAGGGATTTTCTCAATTGCCGTACCCAGCTAAGGATTCTGGAAGTGAGATCTTCAAGTTTCCAACAGCTTACCTTCTCAGTTGATGCCTCAGCTAGTAATAGAAGGTAATAGTACAACTGCTTGCTAAGTGTCGCCATTTAAACGATTAAGCATTTGATCTTTTAGAATAGCTATACCAAAATTATGCGTTTAAATCGAAATTTTATTTGAAATATACTTTGAAGTTGACTAATTGTAGTTTAATGATCTAATTTTGTATTTCAGAAACCAGTAAAAAGTGGGGTGTTTTAATTGTTCAAAATTGCAAATTATTGTAAGCATGTCAGCAATTTGAACCACTCAAATGATTAAACCCATTGTAACTAATAATTTGATAGTGGTTTGAAAAATATACGCTTTAAAGATATAATCAATAAGGGATCACTTGAGTAGTTAAGAACTTGTATAATAACAATATCACCTCAACTTTAATGTAAATGTAAATAAATATTCGCAAAGTTAAATACTAGGAAAAACTATAATTAATATAATATATGATTTGATGTGATTATATATTCAGTTAAGAAGAAATTATTCCCTGCTCACCTCGATCACTCGACATTATAATCACTTGTTACTCTGCAATCGTCAAATTTTCACTGTACTATGAAATTGTATTATAATAAATAGTAGATGATATAAATATCTAATAAATTCTTCAGCTAAGGCGATTACAAAGTTAGGTAAGTATTGATTCAGACAGATATACTCAGGTCACAAATTATTTGAGTTGTAGCTTTTTTAATGTTAAATTACATTTATAATATCATGCTAGTAATTAAATATAAGTATGTATAAAATATCAACCGAGATAAGCATATCTATCAATTAATATGAATTGAGAACATATAAAATGGGGATTCAAATAATTTAATATTCGCTGCCCGCTTAGATTTATCGATCGAATATCAATTGCCATCTAACATTAGATATATAGGTTGTTCATAAAATTATGTCTCGCCTATATAAAAATGCGAATATCTAGTATCATTTTGAATTAATTAGATCCGAAGATAATATATAGTAGTATAACAGATACATCCTTTCTGCCAGCGGATAATTTTAAATTCCTTATCAGATTAAAGCCTCATATGTACACATAGCGAGATCAATATTAGAATTTATATTTAAAAAAATTCAATATCTAAACAATCAGTAAATATAAGAAGGGAAAAAACGAAAAAGCAACAAATTTAGCTAATTTAACTGAGTATAATTTACATATACGATCCTAGTGAAAACTTTTTTCGTTTAAGTAATAACATAAAGATAATGTAACTAGTAAATTTATAATATACAATAAAAATGAAGTGAAGTTTTAATAAAACGGCGATCAAAAAAAGTGAAATGCTCCAAACAGCGGTATAATGACTACCCCGTGCAACACCGAAATATCCAATACATTAACAGATTAAACATCGGATAACTAAAAATAGTAATAAAATAAAAAAATAATAAAAGTGAAGCCCAACGCGGGGGTCGAACCCGCAACCTTGAGATTAAGAGTCTCACGCTCTACCGATTGAGCTAGCCGGGCAGTGGAGAACCGGGGTATCGATCCCCGTACCTCTCGCATGCTAAGCGAGCGCTCTACCATTTGAGCTAGTTCCCCTTGTATTTGTTGAATTCGTTTTCATTTTTTAGTACTAGTCCAATAGGATTTTCCCAAAAAACTTCCACTAATATCAATCACGGTTCCCTAGAAGGGTGGTTATTACTGACACAGGATTTACCATTTCTAGCCAGTTAACCACTATCTATAAAACCCCCTCGGAAAGAACACAACTGGACAATTTCCACAATTTTTGGTAAAAATAATTTTATTTAAAAGAATTCCTCCCAAAACCTGGAAAATATAGCCAAAATGGCCCTTTCCTTACACTAAAAAAATAGTATTACGCCTCTATATATGTTTATTTTTACTTTTAGTGTGGTTTTGGTCGGATTTACAAATTTTTCAATTTATACTAATAATTTACTAATAAAATTGATTAAAAATAAATCCACTAATAAAGTATAAAATCGATTCGATTAAAAAATAAATCGATTTGTACTATTAAATTGGCTGTAAAGTTGACAAAAATTTATGACATGGTCATAATTTTTGTACTCTAAATTGA
>LSSK01001601.1:0-32776 GCA_001969505.1 Zancudomyces culisetae
AGGAAGCGCCTGATACCTTGGCCAATGGTCCAGCGGACAATAGCTCGACCAATTTAGCAGTCTCGATTCCGGTTCCGACAATTGAGACGGTATCGGTACCAAGGTTGCTTGCTGCGTATTCCTTGACTTGTTTGCTGCTGGTGATTGCTGCTGGGAATTCAGCGTATAGTGAGTTACCCAAACCGCTTCTAAAGGCGACGTTGTGCAATTTCTCTGTCAACAATGTTGTTGCGCATGAGGATGCAAGCTTTGATTCAAACTGAACTGTGCTCTTGACAGCATCGAATTCCCATGGGTTGTATAGAGTTCTGGTTACCATCTCTGTCAACTGTTCCAAGTAGTATGGTCTATTTTTTTTAACGTAAACATTTGTTTTTATAGCTTTTTAATTCGTAATTCTCAATCTAATGGTAAAGTTAATTTCTTTTTTTTTTGTGACAATATATAATGTTTCCTTTTGCCTTACATATCTACTTTCAAACATTCTACTGTAAATATAACGTTTTCTCGTGTAACTTGTGCGCTCAAGTTAGCACCTTGCAATTCAGCTTCCCTGACTTTGCGGAAGGAGGTTCTTTTTTCCGAATCCTATTTTTATTTGACCGGTTATTCTGTGTTTAGTATATGAATACATTGTTATAATGATAGATACCATATCTAATCAACAAGCAATAAACACTAGAGTTCGCTTGTCTTCAAAAAGAAAAAAAGATTTACATGCAAAAAGATAAAATAAAGTAAATTCCGGAATATGTTCCAAAGGAGTTATTGAATAATGGATAGTAGATGTTTAGCTCTTACTCTGAAACCAAAGGCCTTGAAGAAATGTGCTGCACCAGCCGAATTGGCATCTTCAAATCTAGATCCTGCCTTGACCACAATGGAGATAGAGCCCATCGATCCTTCCTTGTTAAGATCTGCAGCTGCGACCTTGATTCCATTACTTAATTTTGATACCACTGAGCCGCTTGTGGTTGCATACTTGCGTACGCTGCTTCCTATCTTGACGGTGTTTCGGAACATTTTTCTTTCCTAGCTATCAAAATTAAATATGATTACAATCAAAAAGCCTGATTCTGTTTTATTTAAAATTTGTGTTGAAATGTAGATATTAGCTTTTTTTTTATTTCCTAGATAAAAAAATTGATAATTATCAATTGTATAAAAAATAAAAAAAATAATTAGCTATTAACTGGTATCGAAAAAAAAAATACAAACAAAAAGTTTTGAGAGCAGCTTGAAAAAAAAAAGATAAAAAAAAAGTGACAATTGATTAATTTTGATATTAAAGAAACTAGTATCCCAAATCCTACATCCCATTTTCCATATTCCACTGTTTTTTTTTTTGCCCTAATCTTGGGAGGTTAATTTTACTTTTATTTTATTTTATTTTATTTTTAGGCCTTCCTATTATACCCAGCCATTTGCTGAAATTCTTTTCAAAGCCCACCTTTACCAATTAATAGCCTCAGCTCATCTCAGCTCAGCTCATCACTATTTAATTTTTTTTCGTTTTTGCTCTTGCTCATTATCGAAAATGATAAAAGTGAGGTTTGATTAGCGGGTTTAATCTCACTTTTTTTTTTTAGGACTTGTTTGCGCAAATTCAGCGAGTTTTGCCAACAAAGCTCAGACGATTTGCTAAAAGCAAAAAAAAAACCCCCCCAGTAACTATTTCGAAATGGTTTTGTGGTTTGTTCAATAATCTCAAATGCGACATTACAGCTCATTAAATATACGGACTGTTTTCTGTATAAGGACGTTGTTTATGCTCTAAAACCAAGAATGAGTACATCTGGAAAGGGTTCAATAGCTGCTCCACCAGTACTAGGTACATTTTTACACTACTCTTAGGTTCTTTCCTTTCCTTTCCTTTCCTTTTACATTTGTTATAAATATACAGGCGAATAACAAGAATTCGAAATAACCCATCAATAACCACTAGAAAAATGCAAAGATGTCTTGACGACTGGTCTCAAGAACGAATCAGTGTTTTTCGACAACAAAAAAGTTTTGGCACACACCAGAGCTCAGATAGGCATATACGAAGCTAATTTGCTTCAATTCAAAGGTTAGTTAAACAATACCTTTATTTTTCAAAAAATACACATTCATCGACCAATCTCTTTTTCTTTTATGTGACCATAATTCGATGGTAAATAACTAAATAGACGTGCAGATAAACAGAGTAGAATTCGGTGAAAAAACGGTAATTAATGTCGATACCGAGACTAGAGTATTGGAAAGAAGAGGGAGTGATAAATCTGATACTGACATGTTAAAATTGGCAAGAGCAGCACTAAACTCCCTTTCAAATGTTTGCAAACAATCCGAAAAGGTATAATAGAACAAGAGGAATCATAAATATCAGTCAATATATTTAAAAAAAAGGTATATGTAATGTAATGTAAATTATAATAGTACGATGTCCCGCTAACAAATCAAAAAAAGCTGGCCTTTGAAAGCCACAAAAGGGAACTGTGGCAAATCGATAAGGTTATTAAGCGAGAAAAGGAGCTCATAATCAAGTCGGCATTCAAAGCTGACGGCTGACAAACTGATCCCAAAGCCCAACTATCTCGTCCTGGATGTCTACGCTTTTTGCAAGAAAGTCTTCGGTAAGAGTAAGAAACTCGGCTACTTTGATGGATTCAAACCTATCTAGTTCCTGCCTGAGTGTTGCATTGTATTGCTCAAATGCAGATAGGCTTTGTTCGGTGGTCAGTTCCAGTGCAGATATACTGGCTGATTGTCGGCTACCCATTTTCAGCTCAGCTAAACTATCAGAATTGGATTTGTACCTAGAATACAGTTTTACTCGCTCTGCGAAGCGTACTTTTATGCTGGCTATAAACCGACGGTACTCATCGATTGTTGTACCAAAGTTATCTTGGATCAGTGAGTTTTGTTGCTGCTGGAGCACGTCCAGTCGCTTGTGCATTGTTCCTAGTTCCACCAACGCCTCAGCCAAATCTACCGTCTTTGTACTTCCTCCACCACTTTCTGCACCAGCCAGCTGAATGTAACTTTCTGCTAGCGCCGAGTAGCAATGTGATAGTTCGTCTTTGTGTCTTCCAATGTTGGTGACTATTTTGGTTATTGTTTTAAGCTGTGCTTCCAAAACCTCAAGCTCACTAATTTTATCACTAAACTCATCGTTTTTATCAATCAAAAGCCTGCTTATGCTGAGATCTCCTGCTCCAACCCCAAGGCTGTCGCTTCCACCACCTCCAATTCCACTTGCACTCCCTCCACCACCACCACCTCCAATTCCTATAATTGAATTTTTACCTATCAGATAGTTCAGAAATCCCAACCCTCCTCCTGTTTCCGGGACTGGATTACTACTGACACTTTCACTATCTCTCTTCTTTTTTTTTCTATTTTCTTCTATTGATTTAGCTTCATTGTAAAAGTTGTCACTGTATAAAAACACTTCAAACGACTCTTGGCTTTTTAAAACCGGATGTTGTGATATTCTAATAAGAAACCTTTCCAGTCCCTTTCTTCGTTTGGAAATAAATTCTGTCTCGAACCTCCCAAATGATTGCTTCTCTGGAATTGCCGGAATAAAGATCCCATTACATTCTTGGCTCAGTTGCTGGTATAACCATTCAAAATCTCTATACCTCCTTCGTACTACGATTTCTTGTGCTCCAGACATGGCCGAGTCGCTCGTTTGAATGGTGCTTACTTTGTAAACTGTGTGTGCGCTGAGGGTATCGCCAACTTTGATTGGTTCAGAAACACTTATCTTCAGATCCTTACATATTTCCAAATAGTTAATTTGGTCTTCCTGCAGTTGTTCCTCTGCACCACTAATATCCCGCCTATCTAGCCTGATAACTGCATGTTCGCCATCAGGCACCAACCGACCATTTTCAACAACTAGAGACTCTTGAGCACTGACCTGCGTTTTAGGTATGTAGTAACCAGTGCTTTCGGTTTCTACTATCTCTTTATTATCAACGGCATTGTGGTCATCAGCCCTCGTGGGGTTGCTTAATGGGTCGACGAATTCTTCACCCTTTGCGGTATCCATGTCATTTCCTTCAATACCATTACTACCTTCCGTTAATTGCTGTTGACCAATGCTGTTGGCTGTGGTATCCTGGTTCTTGTTTTCACTAAATATCACCTTTGCCTGTCTTACTCTCCGTACCCGATGTACCTCGGATATTACCTTTTTCTTTTTTTCTGTCTCTATAGGTTTTGAACCAGCCTTTTCACTCGCAGAAACTGATTTTTGCTCCTGTTCGTTCTCGTTTTCGCTCTCGTCTCCTTTTCCTTTTCCTTTTCCCTTTCCCTTTCCCTTCTTCTTTTTCTTGGCTGTTGTTTTCTCTTGCCCTTGTTCCTCTCCGTTCTGGTTTTGCTTCACATTTCCCTGGGTTTGTTCCAAGTTTTCAGTATCTACTTTACTAATATCGTCCCCAGCATTTTCTGTTTCAAAATCAGACTCCAGTTCATTTGTTTCATTTGTTTTAGAAATGTGTTTACCAGATTCAGTTTCGATGCCGTCAAAAGAGTCCTTCATATTCTCTATTTCAGCGCGTTCTTCATTCTGTGTGTGTTCATACTCGTCATAGATATGCAAATCACGTTGGAGTCTGTTGCCCATAAAATCAATCTGTTCATCTCTGCTTTTGGCTTGGGTGGCTTCATCGACTTTTCTGACCCATGGAGAGGTTCTATCCTCTGCAAATGGATCTATGATATCGTCATATTGATCCCCAAACATTGTTATCAACCTTGGCTCGTTTTTTTTTACTTTATTTTATTGCTCTTCAGCTATACGTTTCAAATACAAATTTCACTAAATCTAGAAGTAATACAAAAGGGCTTTTGAAAGCTTGAATTAAGTTGAAATATCTCAAAAATGCCCAGTTTCAATTTCATTGTTTTCTAGCTCACATTGACCTATAGCTATTTATTTATTTATTTTATTCTTTTTTTTTGTTAAGCTTTGGTGATTTGCAAGTATGTTTTGCAGTCTTTTCTCCCAGTGTTATTAGGATTTTACTTTACATTTTTCCAAGCCCATTATTATTCAATTTGAACCCAATTTTATGCACAGATTTAGGTTAAGCATTAGGTTTTACTATAGTGTTAATAAATGCCATTTGTTTTATAAAAACGGGCTAATAAAGACACGCCAAGAAAGCGAGTGTTACAAGGTTTACAACTGATTCATTAATATTTAAACCAAAACATGATATGTCTCTTGTTGTTGCTTTTATAACACAAAAATCTAATGTTGAATCAGAACCTCGTTAGTCGATATCAAAAATAAATTGTCACAAATTAATATATGCTCAAGTACATACATACATACATACATACACACACAGAAAAAATAAATAAAAAGGCAAATATGTAAAAAATTATTCCTCTAGTACAAAATGGTAAAGAGAAACAGTGTTAGGCTCAAAATTCAGCTCGTAATATTGTCCATCAGTGAGAGAAATAGATATTTCTTCTTTACGCGTAATGTCGCTCCCGCCATGATTGGAATTGAAAAGTCCATAGTCATTGGTAACCGAGTAGACAGCGCCAATAAGCTTTTGTCCACTTTTGTGCCTGTACAGGCGTATTTTTGTATATGACTTCAACCCAAATGTAGAAAACCTCACATATAAATGAGAAGAGGAAAGCGGAAATTCGGCTGAAACGGTGGACGTATAGGGATTCCGGAGCAACCTGATCCCAATAATATCGATTCCTGTGGGAATACTACCTTCGCCCATGATGGTTGAACTTATTGTGGGATCCAGAGCTGAAGAAAGATCAAGTAGAGTGTCATTTTCCAGAGCTTTGTTGGAAACTCCACTTACTTTGTTATCGGCAGTGTTTCTGTATTCGAAGGGAATAACATGAACGGGAATATTCGGGTCAAAGTTGCTATTCTGGTTTTTGATATAGTGTGATATCGACACCTTGGATTTATCAGCTAGAATCCCCCAGAGTCCCCTATAGTCATCCTGCTTAAACCTCCTAAATAGCAAAAACTCAAAGTACTTATTCTTGAGTAATGTTCCGCCAATTGGCTGCGTAACCTTAATTTGTACACCGCCATGCTTCAATGATGCTGTTTCTGATGGCAGGTTTGAAATTGAATCTACTATCGGTTGATAATTTCCTGGAATACAGGTAAAATAATTGTAAGTTACGTTGTTATACCCATCAAGCTGATAGTACTTGTTTTGGCTTTTGTCATTTGAATATATCCATAATAGACTTTCTATATTTTTCCGCTTCCCGATTATTGTAGTGAGAATTCTAATATCTCCATCTAAATGCTTCGATTGGATGATTTTCACCTTTGCAGACTCGTAGTACAGACTTATCGAGGACATTAATGGCCCCGTTACTACCTTGACAATTGGGGAAATGGGGTAATCTCGACGGCTGTGCAGGGTTGGGTAATTAAGCAATATGTAATACATCCCCAACGCAACACCCAACATAATGTATGTTATTATTATGCTATTGAGCGAGTTTTTGATTGTAATTTTCAAGCTTCTTGCCCTATAAGCAAAAAAGTGACCAAGAACGTATCCCATGATCACCATTACCAGTAAAAGCGGTAATACCATCTCATTGTTTGTCCATCGAGCAATTATACTTTCGGGTATCGCTTGTAGAACCATAAGCGTAAGCACACCTCCTAACATTGCACCTATAGTCACACTAGCCAGACGCTCGTATAGCTCTATCAGCGCCTTTTCCAAATACCGACTATTTTCGCCCTCCATATTTATGGAAATACTTGGTTTTTCCTTCTGTTTCGATCTTGCCTCCATGTCCTTTTCACTACCATCTACCACGGGCAGATCTTTATCATAGATATTTGGATTTGCCAGTAGTGTTTGACTAAACTTCCTTTTCTTTCTAGTGCTAGTCATGTATAAACACAGAGCCAGCCCGCCCCCAATCCCGACAAAAATGTAAAAAAACAACAAAAAGTACATTTGAAACAATGAATGAAACAAATAGGCTCCTGAACCTCTAAACTTACTAACAAAGTAGTGCCGCATTTCAATAAAATACTCCTTCTTTTCGGGTGTTATTATCTTTATCACTCCTTTCGCATATTCTATTTTTAAACCCATATTGTCTTTATTCTTCACTTCTTTGTTGCTGAGTTTGGCATCAAGACTCACAGTGTTGTGTTTAGTCAACTTGACGTGTTCCACAAATGTGTTGACTTTATTGATACTGGTATCGGTACCATCACTCGCCTTCGGTTCCAGTTCCGGTGTCTTTTTGTACAGCAAATATGTCTTGTAGCTCAATTGCGGAATCGATTCTGCTATAAAACTTATCCTATACTTGTTATTTACTTCATCTATAGTTTCAATTTGCAGAGCTACAACAGAATCTTTTTTAACATCCTTTATCTCAATGTCTTTGGTAAACAGTACTAAAGTCACCAGTCGGTTTTGCGGATAGAGCGATGCCGAGTTTACAACAGCCAATAACACATCTTTGCATTTTACATTGTTACATCGTGTGCTATCTATATAAGCGGATCCATGCTGTTCTATCTGCGTTTCCACTTCATCTTCAACTGATTCGGCACCATAAACCGTTCCAATAGATGGACCCACGTACTCTATATCACCACCTCCCTTAGCTGCCTCTTTAGAGTTTAATACTGCTCTCATACATGTACTGATTATTTCTCTAGCTTTTTTATTTGCTTCCTGCAGACGACTCATGTAATTCTTATACGTCTGGGCTGTACACACTCCTGTTATTGAGTCATGATGATATCCAAGCGACAATTGTTTTTGACTATCTGTTAATTTACCTTCCAGCAGAGTTATTACTGTACTATTTAGAGCTATACCGTCAAGATTTTCGCCACTATTTGAAACACTTTTTCTTGCAAAAAGCTTTGCCAACGCAAATACCGATTCAGCCTGTTTCACAAGTCTTTCTGTATATCTGATGGAATATTTTAGTGCTGGCCTGGTCGAATATATCCCTGTCCAATAGTTCTCAGGTCTCCTATCATTGTAGGGACCAAAATCACCCTTTACACTTCCCAACTGAACGGACTTGTCTTCTTGTAATGATTGCATATATTCGCTTATTGTTGAATATCTCAGCTCAAGCTGTTTCTTTCCTTGCCCCCAGTTTCTATACTTTCCACTGCCCGCTGCACGTACCAGTGTATCCAGGCAGTTAAAGGCTTTTTCTGCCTTGACAAATCGAAAGTCATCCCCCATTATTATCAATATTTGCTTTTTATGAGGATATATCCCGACTTGCTTGTTCGCAAAACGAGCTAGAATCCCAAGAAGTTCTCCAATGTTACAGCTGTCGTGTCGATCAAAATCAAACTTCCAGCTTGGCCATTCGTATTGGTTGGATAGGAAATGCGTATATATTTCAGTGTTATTGATCCCACTATCCCACATGAATTGCAATCCGCTATTTGCCTTCATTTTTTGTAGCTGTCTATATGACATTCGTCCGAGAACCATACTCTGAAATCCGTTTGTCTTTAACACATATGGTGTTGTATGTTTGTGTCCAAAGTTATCGACGTACCATGCTACTTTAGCCTTGGATTTAAATTCCTTGGCCAGGTATTCTCTCCCCACGTCAAAATCCTGATACTGCCCATATAAGCTAGTCAGAAATTCGTCCATGCTAGAGTATGAGAATCCTGTAAGCTCAAATTGCTTCCGCTTGATTATTTCATCCAGCATTTCCCTCCATGTTACTTTTTTCCCGTCCGTCTCCAATGCATCAACTTCGCTTATTTTGTGTCCCTCATCTTCAAGCCATAGCTCTAAGTACGCCGTATCTCCCCACATAAATTTTCGACTTTTTTCTTTATACAGCGCTGTAACCACGCTCCGCAGTATGTATTTGACCGTCTGGGCGTAATATTCGTCTATACTTAGATTCCATCCCAAATCACAATGTGAGTGTGGAACTATATGTAAAACCAATTTGTCTGGAGTGCTCCACGTTCGTTTTACATCTCTTGCACTTGGTGCTGATAGTTGGCCAAACTGCGGGGCCCACGGTGGTACTCCCAGCAGCCGTGGTAGTATTCTCGCCCCTAAATAGATGGCTACAGTCCACAATACTATCCTGTACATTTTTTTCATCCCGTTCATTTTATCCTCCTCATCCCTCTCTGCGTGGTTTAGTTCAATATATGTGTATTTAAGTGTGTGTGTGTGTGTACGGAGTGTGAATGGATATTCCAAATCCTATTATTCGTTTTGCATCATTTTATTTCCATGTTAAGGAGGTGGATGAAAAATCTGGGAATTTGTTTACTTTGCTTTCTTGGTTTCTTTTTTCCAGTCTCAACCAACCAGCAGCACCGACACAAACATTAATCAACAACCCTCCAATTTTAACCCAAATCTGAACCAACTACTCCATCCGCATTTTCGATCTCCACAACAAAAACAATGTGGTTATTCTTTAAACTGACACATTTGTGAACAGATCTTTTATTTCTTTCATTTTACTTTTTTTCATATATATAATATAAAGGTTCAAGCAACAAACATGGGATTCAGCACACACTTGAGTTTATATTATGATATATAGGGGTTAACACTTTCGCGCGATAAAAAAAATTAAACATGTCAATAATGATAAGAATACAACAACTTTATTTTTTGTTTGGCGCATTCATCTACAAATATATTAAATAAAACTTGCCGAGTTAAGGCATCCGGGTATACCCGAAAATAACACCTACACATTCTTAGGGATAAATAAAATCATTGTTGGAAAAATAGCATATTTACTGTCCAAATTTGCCAAGAATCAAGGATAAGATTGCACAAAAACATTTACAATCACAACTTACTACCCAGATACTTTTTTTTCAAGTAGTTTGGCTCTCTCCTCTGACTTTTCTCGATAGATATCTATATATTTTTGCTTTTCGGCATCAGGTAATTCTCTCCAATCCTTTGAAATAATACTGATCGATTGTAAGTACTCTTCGCGAGAATTTAAAACAGGCCTCAACTTCAGCCTTTCTTGTAAATACATCGCGTAAGGGTTAGGGACCCTTTTTGGTACTAGAGGGTTTTTCAAGCGCAGACTATACCCAGGTCTGTTGGTCTTTTTTATTCGCATTATCTTTCGTCTTTTGTTTTCAAAAGATATCATCGTTTTATCTGTATTTTTCCACCATTCAATATACTCTTGATATCTTTCCTCCCTTAATTTTCGCGCCTTCTCCTTGTATACGTTTTTTTCTTCCTCACTCAAAGCTTTGTATCCCTCAATTAAACTACTCAAGCATACTTTTTCCCCCTTGATTTTTTTCGCATTCTCCATGAAAAATATATTCTGTGGCCTCATATAAAATTTGGGTATGTCATGTAGTATGGGCGTAGTTCCCTGAATTTTTTTTATCATTTTTCTATCAATCGTAATGTCACCTTTTTTGGTCGGGAGATCGAGAGAGGCTCTCAAAAAGAGAAAGCTATTTGATTCTGACCCAATTTGTTTCTCTGGCTCATCACTCGTTTTGGAGGGTCGACCTAATTTGTTTTTTTTCGGCTTTATCGTTGCTGCTTCATTATAATTTTTCTCTGTAGTCAACTCTGAAGATCCGGTTTTCGATTGATATTCACGCGCTTGTTGTCTGTAAAATTGATCATTTTTCTCCCTTGGCAGATTTGGGATTGTTCTAAGAGTATGACTTCTTATAAGATTGGGCCCTTGTGAACGCAATTTGAGCCCAAATGAAAAGATCTTTTTCAACTGCATCGCATTAATCCTCAGTGGTGATATTTTATCTGTTGGGTACTGGTACTTTGAAGATTTTTTTCAAGTATTTTACTTCTTCTCCAGAAAAAAAAATCAAATAAAAAAGTTATAATAGTGATAATAATGAACCTGCAAAAACTATTTGCCAAAAAAAAATTATGATTTGTTAAAAAAACACACACTCGCAAATATTACGGCCAACTTGCTAGAGCATACTAAACTCTGGCTCTATAAGGTAAAAAAAAATGTTGATCATGTGCCTCAAGGTTATCCAGAGTTGTCAAGTATTGGTGACGAACTGAGCCTAGCTATTCTACCAAAGCTCAAACATTGGAGGTATTCAGGCTACACTAAAGAAACCAGATCATAAATTACAACACTAGAGTTTGGAGCATAATGCATCTTGCATTGTTTTAAAGTAATATGGCGCCTACTTATAACATATTGCTGCATTTACGGCCTTTGGTTCTTCTAATGAGTCAAGTAATAAAAATTCACAATATTTGTACATTTTTGTTCAACAATTTTTATTTATCCATGATTTTACTTGTGATGATGGGCATTATGCTTCAACGCCGTGGCTATCGATTGCTATGTATGAACCTCAGTTATATATCGTATTTTGCAAACCAAATTCACAAAGTACTTTATTTATGAGCGAACCAGTATTCTTATCAAGATGTTGGGGGGAGGGGAAGGATAAAATAGTCATCTTAGATTTCCTGTCAATGTTATGTAAGAGAAACACACATAATACATTTAGATAATCATACCAAGGTACACAGGATTGTGTGTTTGTAAAAAAACCCACTTTATCAATAAGTTTAATTAGTTGATAAATTCTGAATTTGCTTGTACTTGTTGATTCAAGTGAAATGCTTTCTAATGTACAGTCTCTAGTATATCAACTGTGGTTAATATGAGCAGCTATGAATGAATAAATACTGCAACGAATAAGAAAAGACTCCAAGCACGGCTGCTGCATTTTACCAAACGCCGCTCTCACTCTAGCTAGTAAAATATCTGGTACGATATGTAGAACCTTTAACAAAGACTAAATCCTATTTTTTAGGTTATGTAAACAAAATGGAAGGAGAAAATATTGCTGAATGGTCGAATGATGAAAAAAGAGTGGATTGTGGTGCTCGTATTCCAATATTAAACCAGTACCTTTTTCCGAATACCGATTCAACACTTTCTTAAGTTCCGGTGCCTATTTTGACTCCGGTCTCTCTTTTTTTATCTGGGTATGGTTGGTACGCTCTATATCAACCCAAATGATATACTATCGAACAACACAAACAATAAAGCTCAAAAAAAAACATTCGGTATATTTTAAGCTAATTATCGGCTAATTTTTACAAAACTCTTTGATTGCTGGATAATAGAATATTTGCCAAATATTGGGGGCTATTTTACCAATAATTTGCTAATCATACATAAACATAACACAAAATCAACATCCAATTTTGATGTGTTTTCAAAGGAAAATGTAACCTGATGTTTCCCTCAACAATGATTTCTCAGCAAACAGCGTCTCTATTTGTACAAGTAAGGTGTTTTTTTTTGCTCTCCCCAAACCCTTTCGCGCCACTTTCCGCAATATTGATTTGCATCAAACTAGGCAGTTATAAAAAGTTTTCAATGTTAAATTTGCAACCAATGGTAATCTGAACTGCATTTATAGGCTCGCTTAAACTAAAAAAAAACATAATGTACACATTTGCTATATTTCCAGAAAGGAAAAAGGATCCCAAAGTCACTAAATAAGAAAACTGCCGCTACACTAGCGTGATTTAATAAGTACCAGAAAAGCATCCATTTCAGTTTTGGACCTTAACAGGTCTAATCGATAGGAATAACTTATCAAATCGATAAAGAATTTTATATTTACTCAAATTAAACAAATTTCTTTTATCACCCAATGTCGTTTAGCTCAATAAGAGGCCATCGTTACTCCTTATTCCTGTCATATCTCTTTTTCTATTTGTCTAAATGTCCATATTAATAAATACACACTTCTTGTATAAGAGTGTATGAAATCCTGATTCCACGTGTATGCACACAAAATGTATATAAAGACGGTTTTTTCATCCACAAACAAAGGAGTGTTAAATTGTAGGTTTTCCACGGGATTTGTCTCTTTATCCACACATAGATAGTAGGGTTTTAGCACACATCAAATTACATATATATATATATAAGAAATGGACATTTCAGAACACAGCTCAAGAAGTCATGAAAAGCTTACACTGGAGGATGCTCAGTTAGCGTATGAACCCGAAAAATTGCCCTACGGTGATGCTGTTCCTTTGGGTTTAGCAGGCTTCGGATTTGTTACCGTTGAGTCATGTATCTTGGCTTTATACAAATGGAGTATTGGTGCCTATGAAAAACAATTCTTCTTGATAGGTGATGGTATGTTTATAGGTGGATTGGCACAATTTGTTGCTGGAATATTCTGCTTTTTGAATCTCGACACATTCCACGGGGTTGCATTTACTTCGTTCGGATGTATTTGGATGTCCAACGGAGTCCGCTACTATCTTTCGAATACTGACACAATTCTTGTTGACCCAAGCAAAAAATACATATATGAAATCCAGGAGGGAATTGCCCACATCTCACTATGTATCTGGGTTTTTACACTCTTAATGTGCAACCTTAGGAAGCCATTCGCCGTTTTCACCTTGTTTATCCTGCTAAATTTGTATGTGTATCTTCGTACCATTGAGGCCTGGGTAGGTGGCGAAACTCTTGGTATTGTAGCATCTATTATTGGAATAATTCTGGGACTCAATGCCTTCTACAATGGGTTGTCAATATTTGTTGGTAGATGTAATCCTTCAGTGAAGATTCCCTTAGGCAAGCGATTGTTCTAATAGCTAATCCCGAACTTTCCTAATTTCGCTTAGCCGTATTTTATTTAGGACTAGCTTTTTTTACCCACCCCTGCACATGTTAATCAATATTCAAATGTAAATAAAAGGTCTAATATATATCGCCCTTGGGGAATCAGTAAAGCCTGTTATACACGTTTTTACAATGGTGATTCCCTAAAAAAACTTCAAAAATGGTAAAACAATGGCCTTATTGTCCCCCTCATGATACCTGGTTAGAGTATATATGTACATGTTGGATTTGGACGATGATTGTTGGGAAATTATTGAATCAGGGTTTTTTCAACATGCTTTTTATTATTGTTAGCCGGTTCTCAAGTGGTGAGCTAGCATTTGATCAAGGGTAGCATATAAACATGTATATTTAGCTTTTGCATTTTATGGTGATGTAATTCCGCTGGGATTAATGGGTTTCGGATTTGTAGCTCTTGAACTGGGAACCATAGCATTATATAACTGGAACGTTGAAGAATACAAAAAAGTGGTTTACATTACAGGGGATATATTATTCATCGGAGGGTTGGCACAGCTGATAGCTGGGTTTTTTTCAATACTCTCCCTCGACACGTTTCATGGTGTCACATTTACGTCCTTTGGATGCATCTGGATGGCGTATGGAATTCGGTTTATTCTTATAAATGTTGGCACTACGTCTGGAAGTATTAACAAAAAAAACATACTTGATGTCCAAAATGGAATCTCACACCTCCCGCTTTGTATTTGGGGAATTATTTTATTTTTGTGTGCCATTAGGAAAAATATTATCATAGTGCTTCTGTTTGGATTTTTATCACTTAGTAGTTTATTGAGCACTATAGGTGTATGGACAGACAGCAGAGCCGTAAATTTTGTTGGTGCAGCTGTGGGAATGGTTGCGGGAGTTTTGGCTTTTTATATCTCACTCTCATTGATGTTGCGCAAATGCGATATTCCATTTAGGTTACCACTGGGGAGGAGGATAACATGGTGATACCATTGATTCGCTTTCAGTCCTGGATGCTTATTTGAAAAATCCCACACAAAAGAAATAAAATAGCCATTCGTTCTGTTTACTTGGATTCTTTTTTAAATGCCACCTATTTGGTGTGGGATTAAGGTTGCTAACAGCTGTCCAATTAGCGCAAAGCACAGAAAAAGTCGATGAAGGTGGGAATGGTGGAACTGAGGGCGAAATTTATAAGAATATGTGAGTTATGCTGGTAGGGTTGAAGAAGGGAGGGTGCATTGCCGTTAAACTAATTATATCTCGCTAATGAAGGTACTGGGAATATTACTAACTGCAACTTTTTCTCGCAAAAAAAAAGCGAGAAATCTCAGCATTTAGGAGAGGTAATGGGGAGAGAGGGAAAAATGAGTTTTGTTTTATCCACATTCCATAATCAACAAAGTCATATCACCTCACCTCACCTCACACTATATCATACGAGTCACTTGGCTGATGTTGATATTTTGCTACTAGCTAATAAAGCAAAGAATTCAACAGCTTAATTGTAATTGCGAGTAAGAAATCTTATCTCTACACATTCAATCAATACACAAGCTATCTGCAGTACTGCCATAGAGATCTACACATGTGGGGGAAAAAAATGAGTAGCTGTAGTCAACATTTTACTATTCGTGTATTTTGACAGGACACTCGTTTTGAATAGATGGAGAGGCAAATATGCATTCTATAAATGTACTTTTGAATGCAAGAGATTTAACCAAAGTATTTTAATAAAATTAAAGCCGTTCCAAAAAAAACTAGCATGTTGCGAGTAGTAGGAGTAAAGCACAAAAAGTTGATAATTCGGAGTCATTTTTATTTACATCCTTTCATCTCACTTGCACGGATTTTACCACTGAATTGGGTTCAATCTGTAGATGTATGTATTTGTGATTAGTTGTTGCTAAGAATAGAATTATTTTATAACTGTACCAAAATGTCTTTACAAAAATAAACCAACATGGATCCAACTTATAAACGTATAATTAGGGGAAATGCTTGACCATGAATAAATATAATCATCCATAACGTATAAAAATATATTTTTATGCAGAAAGGATGGGACTTTCTAAAAATAACTGTACAGTAAGTATGAGTATACACACTAAGATTATACAATAGGCATGTCAGAAAAACTCGTCTATCTAGAGTGATGGATGAGATGACATGGTCAGAACGAACCAAAAAAAAAGTGTAAAGTGCTCGAAACGATTGAACTATAAGATGAAGGATAGAGCACACAAAAAAAAACTATAAAAGGGGATCGGGACGGTACGAAAGAAAGAAAGAATAGAATTGATCAATATCAAACTGAGAGATATAAGACTTACTTATAAATATAATACAACTGTATAAGCCTACCATAATAAGACAGAAAAATAAGCCAGACTGAAAACAAAAAACAAGCACAACACAGCGAAAATGAAGTTCACAAACACAGAAAAATCATCACTCTTTGGTTATCTAAGTACACTGTCAGTGCTATCCCTACTAGTTAGTGGTGCTGTTGTAGAAGTAAATAATGCCAATGCATTGCTGCGACGAGAGGGTTCTGATAAAGGACCATTCCAAGGAGATGCTACCTTCTACAACGTAGAAATGGGTGTAACATCGTGTGGGTTCAAAAAGACCAACAAGGATTATGTAGGTGCCATGAATGCACCACAGTATGGAGAGCATGACAACCCAAACAACGCCGAAGTGTGCAATAAATGTGTACTGATAAAACATAACGATAAGAGTGTGAAGGTTACTATCGTTGACAAATGCCCCGAGTGCGAGTTTGGAAGTATTGATTTGAGTCCAGCAGCATTTAAAGAGCTGGCACCTGAAAGTGCAGGAAGGATCAAGATGGAGTGGGACTATGTAAAATGTTAGTATGTACAAAGATGATGGAAGAGGTGTGTGAGTTTTATTCACTTCTTTCCTGTATTTCACTCGCTTTTTTTCCCCTCCGCATTTTTAAATGTTAATTTAAAGTGAGCAACTTTTACTACAAATAACAGACAATACAACATCTATATTTGTACCTCACCTATCTTTAGAGTAAAATTTACTATATAAAAAAAACAAACTTGATAATAGTATTATTAGTTTTTATTCATTTATCTTTTTTATTAATAAAAAAATTTCTATACAATACATCGGTGAAATACCTGCGCAGTTGAGTAGATAAGAGCACGGATATTAGCTCGGAAGCAGAGGTATTTATGAAGCAGCAATCAGTATGGTGCTGTGTTTTTCTGCATCATTACCAACCGCCCTAGGATTTATTGGTTCTGCCATGGTGTAAATTGTAAGGTGTTTATACATATGCAAAAAGGAAATAACAAAGAGACTATTTTGGAATACTTAAACCAGGGATGGGTCACAAGGTGACACAGTTGGTTTAATGTCTCTAGACAACAGGATGCTGTAGCATAGCATGTGGATGAAGCCAGAGAATTGAAAAACACACCACATTAAAAAGTCAAAATCTGTGTAAATAAATAAATTAATGAATAGGGCGAGTCAGCAGGCAAAATAAGGCATATGTGGAAAAGTTCAAACAAATGCAGGATTTTTTATTATTTTATTTTTCCGTCTTCACTTTGTATGTGCACGAAGTAATAGAAAGTTCGAAAAGGCGATAAATAATTGGAAAAAAAAAAGGGGGGGGGGGTGATTTTTAGTCGTTGATAAATCTGCAAATTGATATTCAGCATTTAAAGAACAAGAATAAGAACAATAGCAAAACCGACCAAGAACGAGAAAATAAGAAAAAAAGTACAACACGAAAAAAAAAAAAACAAAAACGCAGTTGGTTACGTATATTAAAAAAACGAGAGAGAAATGGTATATTTTAAATAAAGCAGTATAAAATAAAGAGTAAACCACAATAAAAGAGATAAATAAAACTGTATCTAAAATATCAGATATAAACAATAACGCTTTTTTTTTAGTGCTTAGTATTTCGAGCTTTTTTAATTTTTTTTTTGTCACTAAAAGAAAACAGAAAATAATGAATTCATAACCAAGTAACTTTGAACACCAAAGAACACAGCATATATAAGAAATCAAGAGGTTGAAAATCAAGACTTGAACACAATACAATAAAGAAGGAATAGAGAAAACAGAGAAAACAGACAAAAGCGGGCTTAAAAAGACAATTCGAGTTGGGCATTCTTTTTAAATGCGTCTGAAGCGAGGTTCCATTAAAGAAAAAAAAACAAAATAGTACAAGAATAACGGGGGGAAAAAAAAACAAGTAATGTATTATAATCACCAAACTGGAGGAGGGGGGACAGGAGCAGGAGGAGCGGGAGCAGGAGGGGGATCAAATGGGACGGGTGGAATAGGTATGATGGGACACGGACACGTGGGGTATGGTATGGAAGACAGTAATGATGTTTTGGGGTTGGGCAGAGATGGTAAGTAGCTGCAGGTTCTATTCAAGTAGCGATTGGCTTATTGTGATTTTCCTTTTTTTTTTGTTTATATTTTTTGAACTGGAATCGAGTGTGTTATGTTGTGGCTATCAACAACAATAAATTCCAAGGTGGGATCTTAAACAGAATTAAAGACGTAGTGTTGCCAACTTACTTAGAGATAATGTTGTTTTTGATAAAATAGGCATGAATGCAGTAGCAGGAGGGTATACAGGATATGGAAATGTACTTGGAAGCAGAAATCTAGCAACACAAAAAGGCGGTGGTGGTGGAGCAGGGGGAGGGGGAGCAGGGGCAGGAGCAGGAGGAATGAATTTGGGTAAATTGGATATCTGTTTACGTATATTTAATAGTTATACAAACCCACTTTTTTCAGAATTAGAACTTGAAGGATAAATGGATTTGAAATTAATAGGGATGGGAGTGTCAGGGCAGCTTGGAGGAGTAACGACAGCAGGAATGGGGATGCTAGGGGGATCTATGGGAGTGGGGCTTGGAGGGCACCAAGGAGGAATGGACAATAGGGTGGTATACCCGACAAGCCAGCACCATCAGGTGCAGCTAGCAATCCACCAGCGGTCAAGAGCGTCGGCGACACCACACCATCATGCAAAAGCGGCAATGGTGTACCAGCGGAACCAGGCTAATCTGGCAGCAATCATGTCAAGTGGTGAAACGGGAGGAGCAGAAAATGGAGAAGATGCAGGAGGGGTAGGAACACATCGGTCACCGAGTGCAAGATTGCGCGGAGGGCGAACACCGCTGCATGGGGTACGTGGAGTAACACCAATCCAGCAGGTGGCAAGTACAAGAAGCAGCACCGGGTTTGAAGGGAGCAATGTTTCGTACTATTCAGAGTCTACAGCAGGACAGCAAAGCAATGGAAAAGAGGGTGAGATGGGATGGACGGCATTGGATATGGGAGGAATGGGACTGCGCGTGTTAGGCAACGACCTGTTTCGATATACGTTTTTGACCAAGCTATATATAAACCACAACCAGCTCAAGTACATTCCACCACAGATAGCGCAGCTGCGACAACTAGAGGTGTTAGATGGGTCGGGCAATCAGTTTACAGCCGTGCCACCGCAGTTGGGACTGTGTTGTCGCTTAAAAGAGTTGCTATTGTTTGACAACCGACTAACAGAGCTGCCATATGAGCTGGGAAGTTTGTATATGTTGGATACGCTGGGGCTGGAAGGCAATCCAGTGCATGAACCAATTCGAGGAATCCTGCAGAAGGACGGGACACGAGCAGTCATCGAGTACCTGCGAGAACTGGCGCCAGCAACACGACCACCTGAAGACCGACGATGGATAGTGCTGGATAAGACAGCTGAACAGGGATCACCCGACATTATAACCGTGGCAACGTACAATACGTTGGCAGCCAAGTACGGATCCAGCCAGCAGTATAGTTACTGTCCAAGCTGGGCGTTGAGCTGGGAGAACCGGCGTGAAGTCATTTTGAGTGAGTTGCAAAGTCTGGCCGCTGATATTGTGTGTCTCCAGGAAGTTGAAACGGGCGATTACACTGGCTTCTTTCGCGATCGGCTGCGTGCTGTTGGCTACGAGAGCGAGTTTTGGGCTCGATCGCGGGCTCGCACGATGACTGAAGAAGAGCGCAAGACTGTGGATGGCTGTGCAACATTTTACAAGGCAGATCTGTTTGAAAAGGTCAGTGCACATGTTATTGAGTTCCAGCAAAAGGCACTGAATCATGGCGACTTCAAAAAGAGCCAGCAGTTTTTCTCGCGGTTTATGACCAAGGACAATATCAGTGGCGTGACTATGTTACGCCATAAGCGGCAGCCAGCTGTAGATATTTGTGTAGCGAACGTCCATGTCTATTGGGATCCTGGTTTTACTGATGTCAAGATGGCACAGGTAGCCATGTTGGTTGAAGAGCTCAAGCATACTTTGGGTTCCAATTCCAAGAATACCTGTCTGCTTATTTGTGGTGATTTTAATTCGACTCCTGACTCTGGACTTTACGAGTTTCTTTCGACCTCCAAGTTGTCTAATACCCATCCCGATCTGGCCAAACTGGAGGGATATTCCAACTATAGGGAGGTCGGTTTGACCCACAGCTTCAATCTGCGATCGGCGTACCAACCGATTGGCGAGCTGAGCCTAACTAATTATACACCTACTTATTGTGGTGTCCTTGATTATATTTGGTATTCGCAGTCTACCCTGACTCCTACTGGTGTGTTGGGTCCAATTGATAGTGAGTGGATTAAAGATGTTGTGGGATTCCCTAACCAACATATTCCAAGTGATCATATTCCTATTATGGCTGAATTTAGAATTAAAAAGCAATTATAACTTCCCTAATTTTAATTTTTTTTTTTTTCAATTACTCTGTTTTATTCCGTCGTTCTTTTGTTGTTTTTATAATGGTGTTTTATTTATTTTCTATATACATATATACATATACATATATATATTATCATAATAAATTAGTATTTAATATTTGACTTTATTTATTCAGCTTTTCAAATCTTTGTATAAAAGAAAGTGATATTTCCTTTACATCTAAACTAATAAATATTGAAATTCAGCCTATTCCTATTCCTATTCCTATTACTGTTACTGTTATTAGAGCTTTTATCTCCAGAACTCGCTCCAGTATTGCCAGTATTCATATTGGTGTTTGTGTTAGTGTTGTAGTGGGAGTAATCGTAGATTTGTTCTTGCAAATACCAAGTCTGAATGTATTTATGGTTGGGTTTACATTTGTCATCATCAACATCAACATCAACATCAATATTAGTATTGGCATCAGTATTAGCATTGGCATTGGAATTGGCATTATCGCTCAAGGAAGACGGAGTACAGGCTAGATACATTGAAATATCGTAGCTACGATGTTTGTTGACTCTAAAACTGAAATATCCTGACAACACCTCGTTTCTATTGACTGCAATAGGTGACTTTAGAAGCAAACGTACTTGGTGCCAGTGTGTTGGCGCATTGTATGGACTGGTATCCAGTTTCACCAAACCATGCCCCTTTTCTCCCTGTACATCTCCTTCCATTTCTTCATCTGCAACCCTGATACGATATTTATCTAGATCTACTGTGCTCTTTTCTGGCTCAACATTTGAATCAGAACTGTGGTTAGCTGAAGTGTGTGTGGCATATTCGTGGGTTCGTGGGAAAAAATACACATCAAACCACCCGCCCACGCAGTTAATAATCGCAGTATCCCTAACCTCCCATCTAAATGGAAGATCAAAGGCATGGAGTTTGGAAACGCTATCTGTATAGAAATTAAACATCATTTCCACCCCATCACCACCATAATTACCATTACCATTACCATTCCTGGTGGAGAGAATGGAATCGGTATTTATAGGGCCTACATACACCGATTCAAAATATTCGCGCTCAGCGTTTTTACATAGCAAGTCACAAGCACTAAAGTCAATCCCATGCATCACATCGACATCGTGCATATCTGTTTGCGTACCACCACTTGAAGCAAAATTATTGGTGCTACTAAAATGTTGCTGCTGGTATTTCCAGAACCCCAACTTGTTGTTTACTACATCATAGTACAAGTATGGGTCTGAAAGTGGGACCATGGTTATGTTACCACCACTAGGAAATATGTTTCCACCTTCAGCACTGTTATTGAAGGTATCATTAGTCATTTCATTATGGTTAGATGGAGATGGATTTTCGGGTGTTTTCAAAAACTGGTCCCTTGCCAACAAAAAGCTCTCCAACATGCGTTCGTGGACGAGGAGGACACCAATAGGTTCCGAAATGATTGTATCAACGCTGATACCATTTTCAATAACACCAACACTAGCACTAGCACTAGCACTACCATCACCACCACTACTCTCATGTTGATCAACTAATTGCTCAACAGTCTTGTTAATAACATGAGCATAGTCCAAATATTTTCTCTGTTTTTTCCCGTCATCACCTCCATTAATACCGCTATTATTGCTGATATTGATGTTTGTATGCAAAAAGGGAGTTATACACTCAATACACATTCGTGTACTCGCCTCTACAATATGTACAAGTTTGCAACCGCCATGCAAAATCGACCAAAATGATAGAATCCCACTACCTGCACCCACATCCATAACTTGTTTATTCATGAATGCACGCTTTGCGTTCTTGTGGATTACATTATAGTAGGTATGCATTCTAACAGTATCTTGAAGCATATTTTGCTATTTATTTATTTATTTATTTATTTTCATTTTTAATGTTATATCATATTGATTAGTTTACAAAGAGTAGTTAGAAATAACCTACTTGATGCTGAAAGTGCGAGTAATAGTTGAAGTATCCAGCCTGGTCATTACTTGTCTCGTTTGTTATGGATTCATGACTCGGTCTCGTATTTTCTACACCGTCGTTCTCGCTCTTACCGATGGAGATTGGGAATCCACTTTGTGTTTCTGTCATTTTTCTTGTCTTTTGTTTATTCCTTTCTTTCATATATTATTATTTTCGGCCTTTTAAATTGTATATTCTACGCTTTAAATCCTATAAAGTCTAAAATTCGGAAAATAAAATTAGACAATGTACGTAATTGCATTTAAAAATAAAAGTAATGGATTGGCCTTGGTGCCATTTACGTCTATTTACGTTTATTTACACCATTCAACAGTCAAATAAATCCGAATATAAACCATTTAATAAAATAAATAAATATGTATATATATATATTAAGGAAACAAAAGCATACGGAAAAGCGAGAGAAAGAAAAAAACTATTAAAAGATATTCTTACAGAATGGACAAGTAACTTGGTTACTAGATTTAAACCATTTGGTAAGACATTTAGAATGGAAAGATTGAGCACAAGTGGAACATTTTCTATTTGGCAAAACATTTATACCAGATCCCACTCCTCCTCCTCCTCCTCCACTACCACTATCAACATCATTGTCATCAAGTATAATGCTATAACATATACTACATGCACCCATTCCACCACCACGCACAAGCTGTTCAAAGGCCTGAACAAAGTGTGTTTCAATAATCGTATTTGCTATTAGAGTGACGGCAAGATCCAAGTTGTTATATTCAATCATGAGTTTGTAGAGCTCTACTTGTAGCTTTTGACGCCAGGATGGTGTTGTAGGAATTGTTGAGTGCTGCTCAGTAATAGATATTGGTGATGACATACCGCCCACACCACCACCAATTCCTGCACCAGCTCCCATCCCTACACCACCACCACCACCCATTCCCATTCCCATTCCTGAACCCATTGTAGATCCTCCTCCAGACCCACTACCACTGCCATAAGTGCTGTTGAGATTTAGAAGTGGATAGTTTTTGGCCAGCTGAATCCTAACCACCATTTTGATATCCTCGTCCTCAGATTGCTGCAGTTGTTTGTAGCGCACCGACTTTATTTTCAGCTCAATACTGCTGATATTGTGTTGCTGTACTTCCATCGCATTCTGTCCAGACAGATTATTTGAGTCCTTTCTTGTCTTTTGTCCCTGGATCGAGTAGCTAATTTCAAATGCCTTGTCATTATTGCCTCGGTAATAATCTATAAACCCATTCAACAGCTTAAAGTCATGAGTTATATCTACGCTATGCAGAGCCATACTCAGATTTTCCACATTGTTGTTTGATGTCGACTTGTGAGAATTTGGTGATGGCACCACTCCAGTACCTACATCACCAAAATTTCCGGTGCTACCATAATTCGAGCCGTTGCTGGATCCTGTTGGTATTGATGACATTGTTGTAGATGCTGCTGTTGATGTAAAATTACCAGTAATAATTGCTGACTGATTATTGTAGTAGTAGCTGGAGACAATAGTTGGAAACGCCTCGAGAAGTTTTGCCATTAGATAGTAACTGGCAAATGATATGTGGCGCTCGTCCATGTCCATATCCATCTTGGCACTGATACTCATGGCACGACTATTCATTATGGGCAAGCTGCAAAAGTCATAGTATTTAGCAACCTGTTTATAGTCCTTAATCTGCAAGAGCAAGTACAAAAACGAACATTCGACGAGTTGGTACTGTTTTACCAGAGATATGTAGCGTTCAAGAGCCTCCAATTCATTTAGATCCGCACAATTTTTACTCTCATCATTGCCGTTGTTGTCACTGCTGCTGTCGAAATAGTCTGCTAGAATTGTTGGCGTTCTCAAGCCCGATAACGAGTTGTATAGAGTTTCATAGGTCTCACATATCAATGAGATCAAAATTAGCAGTCGTTGGTCATTATTTATGTACCACTCATTAAATTTCTTGACCAAAACTGTAAAGAGTTCAGCATTTTTACTAATGTGTTTTAGTCCTGATCCCTCTGTGGCTAACCGCAGTATCATAAATGCGTACACATAGTCTTGTCTGTCCCTTGTATTGCTCAGAATGTCCAGGAACTTGGCAATGTCAAATTCAACAGCTTGATATATGGTTTTCGCCAAATATGTTTTCATATCATCAGTTATACCAGCATCACCACCTTCATCACATTTACCCTTGTCAGTATTCTCAAGTTCCGACAAGTAGAATTTAACCAGATTCTTGATTTCGTTGTTCTTTTGGTTATAAATGCAAACCAGAACACTTGAATAGTTTAGACGAACTTGAACAAAGTTGTATCCAATAATCCTGTTTATCAGCAATCGCTGTATCCTCCGCATATCCTTAATTTGGACTTCATCCTGAGTTTGATCCTTAGTTGTGTAGCACAAATCACCAATTTTCTTTATAAACCCAAAGTATAAACCAACAATTTCTATAACCATATCTCTAGAGATCGAGTTCGCTGAGGTACCAGAACCACTGCTACTTCCCTTAAACAAACCGTAGTCATAGTTAATAACTGTCGAAAATAGCTTGGAAAGTAGATCAGCAGCCAGTTCTACATGAGATTTGTTTGTAGCAGCCGACCCTGCATACTGCTTGTTTTGCTGTTCATTGCTAGTAACATCATATGCGGCCAAATAGTCCTTAAATATGGAACAAAAAACCTTCAACATACCATGAATATTATTTTTAGTTAGAGCAAATGGATAAATTATATTATTCAATAGCTCTAAATACGTTTGTGAATATCCATGCTCTTTCAGTGCTTTATACATGTTATGAAGCAGGATTGGGTAATAATATTGGTAAGACGGATCATCGAGGTTGCTATTTCTATTGTCTTGATAGTTGCAAAAAATGGAGAATGGCTCAATGAAATAATTGATTTCATTACCCACCCCACCAAGCTGCTGTAACTCTAGCTTTTCGTTGATTAACATGAGTATGCTTTTTATCCTGAAGGCAACGTCATTACCACCATTACTGGTAGAATTGGCAGTGCTTGAGTTTGAGTTTGAGTTTGAACTTGAGTTTGTGCTTGTGCTTGATGTTGTCACCTTGATGTATAGTCTTACTAAAATATTCATATTTTCTCGGTTATGTTTATTTTGTTGCACAATCATTTCAAACACATTATCCATTTTATCGGTATTAGCACCAGCATCTTTACCAGAGTTGAAATAAATCCTTTCCAAAGTCGAGCGTACCCAATCATCAACCAGCTGAGTCTGGTAATAGTATCCCAGTATATTCGTTAGCACTTTTTCATTACTGATAGCAGCGCTGTTGCTACTGTTTTTGGTGTTTGTTGATAGATAAAAAGTGACCAACTCTACAATTTCATTCGGGAGAAGGTACTCGTTCTGAATAACTGTTTCTAAATACCCCTTGTTTCGAATCAATTTGGTGATATTTAAATAGTTTTCCTTAAAGAGGTGTCTGATGATACCTGGATGCTGTTCCGCTAGGTGTTTCATGGAATATTCAATCAACTCACAAACTTGTCCCTCACGCACCTTTGCTCTCCCAATTCCACCACCCTCACCCTCACCCTCGCCACTGCCACCAGCACTAGCAATAGCACTTTCACTACTGATATTTTTGTTGATCTTCTTTATAATATCTCCCTCTTGTTCTGCTATTATTGGTTGGGTTTCCAGATTTCCTTGGTTGTAAAATAGTAAATCTCTCAAAACCTCGTATACCTCGCTTCCATCGTTTACAAAGAATATGTCGTACCATAGCTTCCCAGAGTCATCGTCGGCATACCATTGCATAATCTTCGCGCGTACTGCTTTAGCAAACCCATTTTGATATTCATCCTTAGTGAGCAATTTAACAAACAGCTCGTTAAAGTGCTTTTCCCTTATTTCCAAGCTAAAGTCCAAGAACTCCTTAAGTTTTCCTGTCTCTATGCTTCCTGTATGTACAATTTTTTCCACCACCAACTTCAAAAATCCTGCATTAACGTTATTAAACTCCTCTTCGCTATCAATTACCAATAATTTTGATTTTTGTTGGTCATCATTGATATAAAACTCTCCTTCCATATAATATCCATGCTCAATTGTGTCTTCTCTCCTAATAACTTTCATCTTGTAATCTGTGTAGTCTCTAGCGCTTGCCATGCAACAATACCCACATTTATTGGTACCACTTTCTTTCCCAGTTTTGTTACTACCAATTGCCTTCATCACCATCTGGCAGATTTCATAGGTCTTTCTATCTACATATTCGTTTGGTGCTTTGTTTTCAGCTATTATTTTTGTAAACACACGGATTCTCCAGTTCCTTTCATTCGTAACCAGTTTGTCATCTTCATTCCCTTCTTTTCCGGAATGGTTTTGAGCAGTAACCTTATTCCCATTACCAAATGACTCGTTGAATAAAATCTGAACAACATGCGTTTGACTTTCAATAGTCCAATTGCTATATTCTAGATACGTAACTATGAATTTTTCGATTCGCAATACTCCATCACCTTCATAATACTTTTCATACTCCACCATTTCATTTAACAGCTCCTCAAACTGTTCAAAATCCTTGTAAACTGCCTGTGGTATCATAGTTGCCAGATTCGCCACCATCTCAAAATCTCTCTTAAACATATCTCCTGCATCTTCTACGATATCCTTATCGCGTCTTGTATATGTAATCTTTCGACTGATAAACTCATTCACTTTTATCGCATATTCTCTACTCTTTATCAATTCACTCATTATTGTAACTGTTGCCTTCTTTTTCCTGGTTGTGACCTCAAAGGCGTCTAGAACATCCCGCTCGAACTTGCACTCCAACAACTCCCACACTCTTTGTGTGCTGATTCTGTCAATCACACCTTCATTATCTATGATTTCATCTTTGACTGTTTTGACCATCTCGTCAATGTTATCAATGTAGCTTTGGTCCAATATATACTCTATTATTGCCACTACTCTCTGTTCATTTCTGTCATCACTTCCGGATATTGTTTCCTTCACACCATTACCTTCAGTTGATATTATTAACCTTGACAATATTTGGCAAACCATTTCCAGATACATTTCTACCATCTCTCTTTCTTCACCTTGCGGTTTGGTACCTCGTCTAACCGCTACCAAGTGCTTATTTGTTCGCAGCCCCCAAACTGCCTTAAATATTTTCTCCCCATAATTCTCCTCCAGCACTTGCTCCCCACTTTGAACTTTTTCGTTTTTTTTGACTCTTTTTGTCTCCTTGGTGACCCCATTCCTTATCAAAATATCAAACAGTTCTACCACCTTCTTCATACCTATTTCCGGCGCCAAAAACAACTCACCCGCCTTCAAATATCGTAGAAGCCAACCCAGCTGCTTCTCTCCCCATACCACCAATTGGTTTTCCTTTGCACTCATCCCCACTATTGCCTCCCACATTGGCTCTTGCACCGTCCTTTCTATCTCCTTACTCAAGCCAGACTCTATTATATTTGGCCCAACTTCTTTTCTTAGCTCTTCGTCCATAAATCCCTGATCACCGACTTGTGATATGCTACTCCATTTACTCAACAACTGGAATTTTGCTCTTTGTACCCTTGGGTCTGCTCCTTGCTTTCCTTGGCCGATTCTTTGCTCCACGATCTCCCAAAACTCCCTATTACCAAGTATATTTTCGTACTCCGTTATATTTGCATACTTTTTTTCATTTTCCACCTCACAAACCATGTATTCCATAACTTTCAATCCCCCATACGCCACATTTGCATTGCGAATCTTTATTTCCTCACTATCCATGTACTTCAACTCGCTGACTTTCGCTTCTTTGTTTTCCACAACCATCCGGTATACATAATCCAGAATCTCTTTTTGACCATACTCCAGCAACTTGACCCTGTTCTGTTCCCCAAATGTCTCTATCAACAACTTGTGCTGTGCCACTCCTATCTCTTTGTTATAACTGTCGAACATCGAACACACCCATGGTCCTATAACATCCTTCACCCCCTTCCCTACCTTTTTGCCTCCATTTCTCTCCACATACTTTTCAAATATCTTGGAATTTATCCGCCTTATTCGCTTATCAACGTCAAATATAAGCTTTTCGAATATTCTGGGCCAACATATCCTCATCGCCCTGACCCTCTGCTCAATCACGGCCTCCTTGTTCTCATTATCCTGCACGCTTTTACATTCAATGTATTCGTATATCCCTTCCAAAGCCTTGATTCTTGTCATCACCTCCTTTTTCCCAAGCTTCTTTATCAGCATTGCCAGTTCGGTATCTATTCCACTCATCCCCAAGCTATGATCCGGTTTTCTTTTTCTTTCGACTGCGTATTCGTTCGAACCGCCATCGCCATAATTCTCCTGATAATACTCAGAAATTTTATTTTCCCTTCCGTACTCGCTGAAAGCTAAAGCTGCATTAGCCTTAAATGCATTGACTACATCTGCATTGCTACCTAGAAGCTTCGCTGCTCGGCTATATTTAACACACAAGAAAAATCATCAAAAAAAATCAATCACTTTTTCAGATCATATTCGACCATTTTTTATCCTTCGCTAAGAGGATCAACTCACCTACTGCTGGAGATTTTGTTCCTATCTCCCCTGCCTTTGCCTTTTCCCGACATTATTACAATTTCACGGTCTAAATCTAGTTATCAATTAAGCCGAAAATACTCTCTTTCATTATTTTATTGTTTCAGGTTTGGGTTTAAAATTTTTTTAGAAATGTATAAATTCCAGGAACAATTCAACAAAAAAAATATATAAATACATCGGCTAACAGCAAATAATATCAAAGTACACAAGATACAAGGAAACTGACTCTTCAAATCTAACAATGCTTTCTACAGGTAAGAATATGTTCAGAGCTATTGGAAAGGGGATGCCACGCGCTGCAAGGATGCAGAAGGACACTAGATCCTTTTCAAATATGTCGAGCCTTCGCAAGAGCCAATATCTTGCAACCTTCCGAGATCATTCGGATCCCGATGCCTTACAGCGAAGATTATCGGTGCGTGAAAGCCACCTCGAGGTAGCGAGAAAATTGAAAAATTCAGACAAAATCATCGAACATGTGGCTGCATTACTCGATGAAAACGATAGAATGGTGGGAAGCATGTTTATTATCAACGCCGACTCCGAGGCAGAAGTTAAGGAGGTCCTGCAAAAGGATCTTTACTACACCAGTAATGTTTGGGATAAGGATAGCTTGTACATCCACAAGATTAGAAAGGCGCCTATTTAATTAGTGACATACTTTTGACCTTATTTCACCATTTTTATCTGTTGCACTCCAACATCCAAATATAACCTCAATAGGTGGTATTTCCAACCTGATATAATGTTTATTGAATTTTAGTCGGAAAATAAAGAGGCAAAGTATTGGGTAAAAAAAAAATTATAAGAGCCCTGGCTAAAACTAACACCAATAGTGTTTTAAAGTTGAGAAATCTCGTGCAAATACGCGCCAAACAACTTGATCCCAGTTACGTAGTTATATTTATCAAGCTTCTCGTTTGTTGAATGCGCACCATCATTCGATCTGCCCATAGGCAGCAGCAAAACATTGGACTTGATGGTTTCCTGCAAAGTAATCGTAACGGGGATTGATCCACCCTCTCTGGTCAGCTCGGGGTCTACACCAAATACGCTCCTCACGGCTTTTGCGCCTGCAACAAAATTGGGGTGGTTTGGAGAAGCATACCACCAATCTCCACTATGAGAACTCTTGACATCCATCTTGAGTTTGGTGTTGAGTTTGGCAAACTGATCCTTGATATACTTGGTTGTCAAATCGATTACCTCCTGTGGATCCATGTTCGGAACGGTTCTGATGGAGAATTTTCCAGTGACTTTTGCAGGAATCACGGTTTTTCTTCCAGGGCTGTAAAACGCGCCTTCTATTCCATGTAGGGAAAGTGCTGGATACCTCCACCTGTGCTGTAGCATCTCTTTAGATGTGCTGAAGAGGGTACAATCATACTTTAGATCCTTGATGCTGTCTTCTATTCTGTATGACAGCGTATCGTATGTTTTGTCCTCTTCCTCTATTTTTTTTCATTTTTATTTTAATAGTTTCATTTTATGTTTATGCTATCCCGAGATTTGTCAGGTATATTCAGAAAATTAAAACCAAGTGAGTAACCAACCTGTTAAAAGAGCAACTCCGTTATAAATCCCCGGAATCAGTATTTTGCCTTTAATATCAACAAGACTGGACATGATCCTGACCAATGCAGTCGTTGGCTCATAAATTGTTCCACCAAAAATACCCGAGTGTAAATCAGCAGCGGGTCCCGACACTTCAACCGAAAAGTAATTTATACCTCTTAATCCATATGTCAATCCTGGTTTCTCTGTACCAAGCCACCCTACATGCATATCGAAAAAGTTATGTATATGTAACATATCCTATTTCCACTTTTAGTTAACTTACCATTGTCACAGATACATATAAAATCTGTTCCACTAAACCATTTATCCCCCTCTTTTTGTAAAAGTTTGTCAAGGTTAACGCTTCCGCTTTCTTCCATGCCTTCAAAGCAAAACAACAAGTTAACAGGCAAATCCCGCCCAATTTTTTGGTGTGCTTCAACACACAAAAGCCATCCCACAACTGGCCCCTTGTCATCAGAAGCACCTCGTCCGAGTAATCGGCCATCTTCAGTCTCAACCAATGTGAATGGGTCAGAATCCCATCCATCGCTTTTTAGAGCTGGTTGAACGTCATAGTGACCATATATAGTCACTGTTTTTTTGTTTGGGTCATTACCATATCTACCTAGTATCACTGGTGGTAGAGGCACAACTTTTCCTTCGAGCTCTTGTATTCCAATATCTGCCAGCCTTACCCTTTTTTTAATATAAAAAATACAAGCGTTGTGATGAGTTGGTAGGTTGATATTACCTGTTATTTTGTAACATTAACCGACTATTATGTTGGGTTTTCTAGAGGGGGGGGGGTTGAAAACCAAAATGCTTTCAGCTTTCAGAAATAAACGGCTTTGGAATATGGCGGTGTAGTGAGGGGTTCACACTGCTTAGTTTAACGAAATTTAAACCTATATAAAGAAAATATGAACATACTCTGCTCCTAGACCTTCCCATCTAGCCTTGAGCCACTCTGCCATCCTGACAACCTCACCACGGTGCTCAACATCGGCACTTATACTATATTTGTTATTTGATAAAGTGAAATATCGAGTCAAGGGTACTTTAGAGCAAGTGGGCTTTGTAATATCTGTAATGGGTAAATAATAATACAATGCGGTGTATATTTTGCTGACAGTACCTAGGGATGGCTACAACCTCCCGAAGCTGCTCAACCAAGTAGCCAGTGTTGGAGTCAATGTGATCAAAATATTCCTGAACCGAAACTGTCATTTTCAATTAGAGTACTATGAGTATATGTGTAAAACCTGTATTTCGGGGTTTCTAATTGTGAAAAAATGGTTAAGAAGAGTGGAGTTTATGCTGCCTTGGTTCGCGATTTCTAATACAATCTTACATTCTAGTTTGTTTCTAAGCGAACGAATTGGGTTTGTTCAATTATCTCCTGACCAGCAGAACGTTTTGTTTCATCATTTATTTTCGCGAATCCATTTTAGATTCACGTGGAAAATACAGCTTGGATTCCGAGATCAATCAGAATCAGTCTCGCTTATTTTGGTCGATGTGGGATGGGTATACATATCGGTCTATTTATGGAAAGTTAAAATATGCTAAAAAGCGTTACAAAAAGAATAAGCAAGACAAGACATTACTATACTGCTATTGTGTTTGCAACGATAGGTGTGGATGGAGGGAGAAGGCAAAAAACTATTTTTGCTATGGTAATAACAACATGTAATACATGAGTTAGACAATAACAGAAGGAAAACACAGGGTATCGGATATAAAATTTGGCTATACCATTTGTTTTTGCAACACATTACAGTTTAATTTGGGTACTGTCTTTCACCTCGGTTGATAAACGCTATAGTAGGGATCAGAAATATTTTATCAGGCTTATATATTGTATCAACTTGTTTTTTCTAACTATTCTGAATTTGTGTAATTGGTTCGGAGCATAACCGTAACTGTCTCGGATAAATACTCGAGTTAGATGACATGTATTATCTTTTTCGGATGAAAACGTCAATTAGCCTGATAAAAAGACATTGGGTTCTATTTAAGTAATAAAATGCTGATCAACACATTACTACTTTTGAATTCTAGTATGAACCAGATAATAATCTCCTCTTTTTTTTACTTTCGCTTTACATTTTATGTTGTTTATTGATCTTGATATATTGAATAGTGCTCCACCCAATTAGTAGACAGATGTAAGTCCGAGTGGTTATACCCAACTAAGTGCTTCCCACATAAAAACCGCGTTGTATGTCGGTGGTTCCGTTACATTTTTTAGCTAACCACAAATTCCTCA